>NIVC01001326.1:181707-266707 GCA_002269645.1 Macrostomum lignano | reverse complement strand
GAGCCTGTGTTACAAAAAGCAAAAAGTTAAAATGCTGCCTCATAAAATTTCATGAGATTTCTTACGGTAAAGAGAGATCTAGTGACTCAATATCTTCTCCTCCGCCCCCATCCGTCTTTACCCCCGATTCAATCCGCCCTCATCCGCCCCCCCCCCTTAGATTTTCTTCTGCCCACATCCTACCTACATGTCTTTCCCCCTCTTCGCCATCCAATTGCAAGTTCTTCCGCCCTCATCCGCCCTCATCCGCCCTATTTCTGCCCTCATCCGCCCCTATTTCTGCCCTCATCCGCCCCTATTTCTGCCCTCATCCGCCCCTATTTCCGCCCTCATGCGCCCCTATTTCCGCCCTCATGCGCCCCTATTTCCGCCCTCATCCGCCCCTATCTGCCCCTATTTCTGACCTCATCCGCCCCTGTGTCCGCCCTCATCCGCCCCTACTTCCGCCTTCATCTGCCCTCATCCGCCCCTATGTCCGCCCTCATCCGCCCCTTAGTGCACACCCGGCCTGATCCGCCCACCCTCACCTGGCCCCCAGGCGTGTTGGCTTCCAACGGAAACTCCGCGTCCAGCCGGGCGGCCACCGCCTCTACTAAGCGGCGCCCCTCCGACCAGCGCCGGCCGATCAGCGCCTCGGCGGCGCCAGTTGCCACGCGCGTGACCGGCGCCACGCCGCCAAAGCAGACGGTAGCGGACTCGACCAGATCGAAGTCGCCATCGGAGAAACGCACCAGCATGCCGGCGTTCACGATAGCGATGTCGTCCTCTCGCCGACGGGCCTGCTTGAAGCCAAACTGGAACTCGCGCCGGCCGCAGAACGGCAGCCGGATCGACAGCAACGCCTCGTCGGGTCGGGCCGAAGTGCAGCGATAGCCGACAAAAAAATTCGCATCTATAGCAACCTGCCGGATGCCTCCTGTGAGGGTTGCCATAGTTACGGGCGTCAGTAATTGTTGAAACTATTCTACTCCCCCATTCACCCACTCTACTCCCCCATTCACCCACTCTACTCCCCCATTCACTCACTCTACTCCCCCATTCACCCACTCTACTCCCCATTCACCCACTCTACTCCCCCATTCACCCAATCTACTCCCCCATTCACCCACTCTACTCCCCCATTCACCCACTCTACTCCCCCATTCACCCACTCTACTCCCCATTCACCCACTCTGCTCCCCCATTCACTCACTCTGCTCCCCATTCACCCACTCTACTCCCCATTCACCCACTCTGCTCCCCCATTCACTCACTCTGCTCCCCCATTCACTCACTCTACTCCCCCATTCACCCACTCTACTCCCCATTCACCCACTCTACTCCCCCATTCACCCACTCTACTCCCCAATTCACCCACTCTACTCCCCCATTCACCCACTCTACTCCCCATTCACCCACTCTACTCCCCCATTCACCCACTCTACTCCCCATTCACCCACTCTACTCCCCATTCACCCACTCTACTCCCCCATTCACCCACTCTACTCCCCATTCACCTACTCTACTCCCCATTCACCCACTCTACTCCCCATTCACCCAATCTACTCCCCCATTCACCCACTCTGCTCCCCCATTCACCCACTCTACTCCCCATTCACCCACTCTACTCCCCATTCACCCACTCTACTCCCCCATTCACCCACTCTACTCCCCCATTCACCCACTCTACTCCCCCATTCACCCACTCTGCTCCCTCAATCAATCCGTTCCTCACCCTTCAGCGAAGCGAACGTTAGCACAGCCCCCGAGCTCATGAGCAGCGGATTCAGATCCGAAATGGGACTGGCTGTCATGATGTTGCCACCGATAGCCTGCGAGTTTCGTTTTTTAAATTTGTTTCATGAACCCCTACACAACAGGAGCAATAGAAAATCCCGTCAGGGTTAATGAGACAGTAATAGTAGTTAATTGGAAATCCCTTCAGCATTAAAGGGAAATCTCTTCAATATTAATGGGAAGTCCCTTCAGGATTAAAGTTAAATGCCTTCAGGATTAAAGGGAAGTCCCTTCAGGATTAAAGGGAAATCCCTTCAGGATTAAAAGGAAATCCCTTCAGGATTAATGGGAAATCACACTACAACAGAAGCAATTGGAAATCCCCAAATAAAATGATGAAGTGTCAGAGAGCAATATCTCGACGCACCGCTACATTTCGAATCTGCTGCCCTGAGAACCAGTGCAGCATCTCAACGTAGGCTCGAAGTCCGCGCTTCTTGTGCTCGGCCAGCTTGTCGTCGGTAATCAGTTCCTTGAAACGGTCGGCCAGCTCCGTCAGGGTGACGGCAGCGCCGATGTCGATGCCGGTCTCGTCGACATCGAATTTGCGAAGCTCGTCTACGTGACTGGCATAAATTAAGCAGCCGTGTGTGGACTTCTTCGACTTGACCTCAACGCCTGTGAAGTAGTAGTCGTAGTAGTAGTAGTAGTAGTAGTAGTAATAGTAGTAGTAGTAGTAATAGTAGTAGTAGTAGTAGTAGTAGTAGTAGTAGTAGTAGTAGTAGTAGTAGTAATAGTAGTAGTAGTAGTAATAGTAGTAGTAGTAGTAGTAGTAGTAGTAGTAATAGTAGTAGTAGTAGTAGTAGTAATAGTAGGAGTAGTAGTAGTAATAGTAGTAGTAGTAGTAGTAATAGTAGTAGTAGTAGTAATAGTAGTAGTAGTAGTAGTAGTAGTAGTAGTAGTAGTAGTAGTAGTAGTAGTAGTAGTAGTAGTAGTAGTAGTAGTAGTAGTAGTAGTAATAGTAGTAGTAGTAGTAGTAGTAGTAGTAGTAGTAGTAGTAGTAGTAGTAGTAATAGTAGTAGTAGTAGTAGTAGTAGTAGTAGTAGTAGTAGTAGTAGTAATAGTAGTAGTAGTAGTAATAGTAGTAGTAGTAGTAGTAGTAGTAGTAATAGTAGTAGTAGTAGTAGTAGTAGTAGTAGTAGTAGTAGTAGTACTAGTACTAGTAGTAGTTACTAACCGACTTCCGTGTTGCCATTGATAATCTTGGCATCCGGATGGTCCTGCTTCAGCTTCAGCAGCTCCTCCAGGCTGGTCGGCCGGTGCCACGTGGCGAAGGCAGACTGGAAAATGAGCGACTCCGAGTCGAACTTGTCGGCTTCGAGCTGTCAAATTGTGGAGGCAATGCTGTTTCAATTTCAACGGACTCAGGACTTAGGAGAGTAGTAATTGGTGCATGGCAAAGCGGACTTACCTGCAGCTCGCTGGGGAAGATCGGCTCCTGGCTTGGGTCGTACGGCAGGAAGCTGGCCGTGTCGGTAAGCTGAGTTGACAGGCCGTCCTCCTCGTTGACAGAGTCTGTAGCGGCTGGTCGACCTTGGCGACAGCAGTTCCGACCTTGGCCGCAGCAGCCAGACTGGGGAAGTGGGGTTTTGGAAGATTTGAGTAGAGTGGAGTAGAGTGGAGTGAAGTAGAGTAGAGTAGAGTGGAGTAGAGTAGAGTGGAGTAGAATAAAGTAGATAGGAATAGAGTATAGCGGAGTAGAATAGAGTGGAGTGGTTTTGAGTAGAGCGGAGTAGAATAGAGTAGAGAGGAATAGAGTAAAGTGGAGTAGAGTAGACTTTAGTCGAAGAGTTGATAGTAATAGTTTAAAAATTAAGGAGTAAGTTTCGAAAAACTATTTATGAATAATTAGGCATTAAGGTGACAAATAAGTTTCTAGCAGGCCAGACACCAGACCAGTCAAAGATATTATGAGTCGGAGACAGTTACATGTAGCTTCAGAATAAGAAGACGGAGACGCCCGAGGCAGAACTCACAGCGAAGGTCCTGAGCCCCTGCAGGATGGGTCGGTAGCCGGTGCAGCGGCACAGGTTGCCCTGCAGAGAATCGTCAATCTGGCGCTCGGTCGGTTGCGGGTGGTTGCGCAACAGCGCGTAGGCGGTCATCACCATGCCGGGGGTGCAGAAGCCGCACTGGGAGCCGTGGCAGACGGCCAGCCGCTCCTGAGTGACAAATCACGCAATGAATAAAAACTTTCCTCTTGTATGCTACCTCTTAACACCGTTCCCTTCTCCCTCTGCACTCCCTTCTCCGCCCCCCTCTGCACCCATTCTCCCCCCTCTGCACCTCATTCTCCGCCCCCCTCTGCACCTTTTTCTCCGCCCCCTCTGCACCCCATTCTCCGCCCCCCTATGCACCCATTCTCCGCCCTCTCTGCACCCCATTCTCCGCCCCCTCTGCACCTTTTTCTCCGCCCCCTCTGCACCCCCATTCTCCGCCCCCTCTGCACCTCATTCTCCGCCCCCTCTGCACCCCATTCTCCGCCATCCTCTGCACCCATTCTCCGCGCCTCTCTGCACTCCATTCTCCGCCCCCACTGCACCCCATTCTCCGCCCCCTCTGCACCCCGTTTCCCGCCCCCTCTGCACCCCATTCCCCGCCCCACTGCACCCCATTCCCCGCCCCCTCTGCACCCCATTCCACGCCCCTCTGCACCCCATTCTCCGCCCCCCTCTGCACCCCATTCTCAGACCCCTCTGCACCTCATTCTCAGACCCCCTCTGCACCCCATTCTCCGCCCCCTCTGCACCCCATTCTCCGCCCCCCTCTGCACCCCATTCTCCGCCCCCCTCTGCACCCCATTCTCAGACCCCTCTGCACCTCATTCTCAGACCCCCTCTGCACCCCATTCTCCGCCCCCTCTGCACCCCATTCTCCGCCCCCTCTGCACCCCATTCTCAGACCCCCTCTGCACCCCATTCCCCGCCCCCTCTGCACCTCATTCCCCGCCCCCCTCTGCACCCCATTCCCCGCCCCCCTCTGCACCCCATTCTCCGCAACATTCTTCCAAGCACATTAACTGTTTACAAGTTCGCAATGCGCAGGGAACCTCTAAGAACCTGCTCACGGACACGTACGCGCAGGCACAAGCTCACAGCACACTTGCGCAGACCCTCTTCCAACCTGAATCGGATGCGCCGCTTTGCCGCTTCCGCCGCCGCCTCCGCCGATGCCTTCAATGGTGGTGACCGCGGCGCCGTGGACGGAGCACAGCGGAGCCAGGCACGCGTTGATGGCCAGATTTTCAATTCGCGGTTGACAGCCGCTGGTCACTGGTCGCAGATAGCGCGACAGCATCACCGTGCAGGCGCCGCAGCCGCCTTCTCCGCAGGCCAGTTTGGTCCCGGTCAGCAGCACTGTTTTATGACTGAGTTAAGGTCAGAGACTGACAGGCTAATGGGGTTCGGGGGATTTGAGAGGCGCATACTGCTTCAAGTTCGGATCAGAAACGCGTCCCACTTTCGCACCAAGTTCGATTCCACTAGCTTTCAATATAAATTTAGACGTTTGCGTCCGAAAATTGGCATGGGCCTCAGAAGCCAGCCAGAAGGGATTCTGAAGGGATTCTGAAGGGAAGTGAAGGGATTTAAAAGTGGTGTAGATAGAATTGAGTAGAGCGGAATGGAGTGGAATACTCGTAGTGTAGAGTAGAGTAGAGTAGAATAGAGTAGGTTAGAGTAGAGTAGAGTGGAGTAGAGTAGAGTAGAGTAGAATAGAGTAGGTTAGAGTAGAGTAGAGTGGAGTAGAATATTAGAGTGACAGACCCTGCTGCTGCGACGGCCGCAAGACGAGGCGGCAGTCGACCCGCAGCGAGCGAGAAGGCAAAGCACGCAGGCATGCTCGTTCCGGGGACCCCTGAACCCGCAAACGCACATGAATGATACACCGGGTCGGAAAACTCCGGTCCGAGGCCCACATGCGGCACGCAGAGCCTCTCTATCCGCATCGGGCCCTCGGGTCCTGTGAAACTTCACAATAGCAATCCGGCCAGCTAAATGTTTCTCAGCTCTCCTCTATTTCTTCTCTCTTCTCGTTTCCTTCCTCTCTAGCTCTTCCCTCCTTCTCTTCTCTCCTCTCCTTCTCTTCTCTTCTCTCCTCTCCTTCTCTTCTCTTCTCTACTCTCCTTCTCTTCTCTCCTCTCCTTCTCTCCTCTCCTTCTCTTCTCTTCTCTTCTCTACTCTCCTTATCTTCTCTCCTCTCCTTCTCTTCTCTTCTCTACTCTCCTTCTCTTCTCTCCTCTCCTTCTCTTCTCTTCTCTACTCTCCTTCTCTTCTCTCCTCTCCTCTTCTCTTCTCTACTCTCCTTCTCTTCTCTCTTCCCCTTTATTCCCTCGCCTCTTTTCTCCTATCACCATCTCTCATCTCTATTCTCTCTGCTCTCCTCCCCTCCTCTGGCCCACTAGGTTCTCTACCTGGCCCTTAATGTAACCAAAGTTTGCCGACCCCTTGCGATACACCTTTTGCTAATTCAGTAAAAGCATGCCAGCTCGTATAATACAAAAAATACAGACAAAGGATACGCTTCCGCCGCAGGTAGCTGATCAGCGTTTCCTCCGGGTCCGGGTTCGGCTCCACGATCTGAAATCATCCGGGCCATTTTGTTTCACAGCTAAAAAGGCTTTGCTTCACAGATTTTTGAAAAACAGTTAAAAAGTCCGGATCTTTACAGAGAAGACTTAAAAAAACCAATCAAGTATTAAAAACACAGACGAGTCATATATTACACTGAGAGGTTTTGGGAGTCCTTGGATTTTTCTAAGAGACTGATACTACTTGCCTTGTTCTGGTTGACATAGAACACCAGAGTTGAACTTGCAGCTGCCATTTTCTTTTGCTTGTGCTGCTTCACAGAAAAATAATTCAGTCCAGTTCTGTTCGTAGGCAATATGCTGCTCTCAGTGCTCCTGGCGAAAGCAACTTAAAAGCGCTTTCGTTGCTTTTCTGACCATAATTTTATAAGCACACCTCTATTCTCTATTTATTCCAGCTAACTTCGCACAGCCCAGCCATTGCTCATTGGTTGGCCGGCGGCTGCACGCACCCGAATTTCAGCTCAGAGCACGTGATCGCAGAATGGTCACGTGACTGGCCTAGAAGATAAGAGAATTCAGCGAGGCCAGCTGTGCGCACACATTTAGAGGCTTTAGAAGCGCACCAAGGTTGTAAAAACTTGGGCCATAAAATTAGTTCCCAGTCTTGGTGAGTCTTCACTGTGTCAGTTTTATCTACTTTTGCTTCAATCGAAGCCTTAGCCATTGCGCTCGCTAACTCAGCAATGGCATTTGAGTATGAATTAATTTGCCCCCCCCCCCCCGAGACTAAAGATTAACCTTACACTTTAGGATACGTGAAGGCCGAACCAGGGACAATGAGGATTGCTCAATGAGCACCTTCGAACTTTATAATAGTCTGCAATTCAAGTATAGCTAGCTATATGTACAGCAAAGACTCGTTCTCTAACCCAGCCAGCTTAACCCCCACTATCTATCTAGTTTCAGTTAAATGTAGGCCAAATAATAGTACACATGTTCATTTGAATTAATTTTCGCCAGCCGAGTAAAGTTTAGCATACTAATTATTCATTTAAAGGGTAATATATGTACTTTTACGTCGATGTGAAGCCATTTTAGGATACGATCTATTTTAGCTAGTAAGCATAAGTACAGAAGGCACTTCAGCCCATAGATATCAGTACAGAAGGCACTTCAGCCCATAGATATCAGTACAGAAGGCACTTCAGCCCATAGATATCAGTACAGAAGGCACTTCAGCCCATAGACATCACCAGTACAGAAGGCACTTCAGCCCATAGATATCAGTACAGAAGGCACTTCAGCCCATAAACATCAGTACAGAAGGCACACCTTCAGCCCATAAATATCAGTACAGAAGGCACTTCAGCCCATAGACATCAGTACAGAAGGCACACCTTTAGCCCATAGACATCAGTACAGAAGGCACTTCAGCCCATAGACATCAGTACAGAAGGCACTTCAGCCCATAGACATCAGTACAGAAGGCACTTCAGCCCATAGACATCAGTACAGAAGGCACTTCAGCCCATAGACATCAGTACAGAAGGCACTGATAGACAGACTTTATGAAGTAGGAGATACGAGTAGCAAAATGACGGACACTGCAAGGCCAAGCGATTTAGTAAATAGATTTCAGCAGAGTTTAGTAATATAGATTTTACTGAGTATGAAAGATTCATTATATCTGCAGTATATTTCACTAGTTTACATAAGAAAGATAAAGACAGAGACTTGAATTGCGAAGGCGGGTACTTCAGTGGCCTTCAGATAAACAGTCCAGTCACGAGATTAAACTCAAAATTGAGAATAGCTTAGATTAGCAATGCATAGCTAGTTTAATTAGTCAGCCGGAATAAACAGGCGACAGAGCAGAAAATTGCTTGCTAAAGTTGATTTCTTTTCTTCTAAATCAAGATCTAATGAATAAAAAACAGTGAAGCAAAAGAGCGATTAATTTAATTATAATTCTTGACTTTGGTCACGCTGAGACGCCGCATAATACAGTTTTTTTGTTAATGTTGTATAAAATGAAATTCTTATTGTAAAAGATTTTTTAAAACAGCTCATCATTTACAGGACTTTTTATGCGCTCACAAATCAATCAGAAGTGGGATGTCACTCTCAGGAGTTGGATGTCACTCTCAGGAGTGGGATGTCACTCTCAGGAGTGGGATGTCACTCTCAGGAGTGGGATGTCACTCTCAGGAGTGGGATGTCACTCTCAGGAGTGGGATGTCACTCTCAGGAGTTGGATGTCACTCTCAGGAGTGGGATGTCACTCTCAGGAGTGGGATGTCACTCTCAGGAATTGAATGTCGCTCTTACGATTGGTTTTAGGAGTGAGTTGTCACTCACAGGAGTGGGATGTCACTCTCACGATTGGGATGTCACTCTCAGGAGTTGGATGTCACTCTCAGGAGTTGGATGTCACTCTCAGGAGTTGGATGTCACTCTCAGAAGTGGGATGTCACTCTCAGAAGTGGGATGTCACTCTCAGGAGTGGGATGTCACTCTCAGGAGTTGGATGTCACTCTCAGGAGTGGGATGTCACTCTCAGGAGTTGGATGTCACTCTCAGGAGTGGGATGTCACTCTCAGGAGTGGGATGTCACTCTCAGGAGTGGGATGTCACTCTCAGGAGTTGGATGTCACTCTCAGGAGTGGGATGTCACTCTCAGGAGTTGGATGTCACTCTCAGGAGTGGGATGTCACTCTCAGGAGTGGGATGTCACTCTCAGGAGTGGGATGTCACTCTCAGGAATTGAATGTCGCTCTTACGATTGGTTTTAGGAGTGAGTTGTCACTCACAGGAGTGGGATGTCACTCTCACGATTGGGATGTCACTCTCAGGAGTTGGATGTCACTCTCAGGAGTTGGATGTCACTCTCAGGAGTTGGATGTCACTCTCAGGAGTTGGATGTCACTCTCAGGAGTTGAATGTCACTCTTACGATTGGGATGTCCCTTTCAGGAGTTAGATGTGTGCTCTCTGTAGTGGGATGTCACTCTCAGGAGTTGGATGTCACTCACAGGAGTCGGATGTCACTCTTTCAGAATTAAGATGTCACCCACTCAGTATCAAGACTGATAAGTGTAAAATCTTGAATATAATCGCAAATTTCAATATCATAATATCTCAGAATCGCATTATAACAAGCAAAACAGTTTAGATCAGAACTTGTGCTAGCTAGTTTAATTAGATAAATCTTATTAAAGCATGTTTGGAATGCAAGTTAATTCAGAATAACAAACAGAAGCAATTGCTAGCTACTTTGGTACACAGCAAACAAAACAAGCGACGCGACGGCCTTCAAAAGTATAAATAAAATAATAGGCTCAACCCGGCAGCAGGTGATCGTCATCTTGATCGGCGTACAGGTGATGCGTTGTGACGCCGCCCGGCTGTCCGTCCTCGCTGGCAGCGTCGGCGTAGCGAGCTCTGGGCGGCCTGGGCTCGCTGCGACAGACCAGATCGCAGCAGCTGGCGGCCGCGTTGCCAAACCGTTGCCAGGCGGTGTAATTCGGTATCTGGGCGGCGCCGCGTTTGCCAAAATAGAATCGCTGGATGAGCATGCCGACGCCAAGGTAGGCGATGAAGCCGGCTAGGATGGCTACGATGACGACGGCCAGGGGAGCCAGGCTGCCGCCGGCGGCTGGGTCCGGGATCAGGCCGCACAGGCTGTAGTGCTGCATGCTGAACAGGTGGTGACACTGGCTCGGCTCGTTGCGAATCTCGCCAACAAAGTCCAGCTCGGGCGCGTAGATACCCGGATTGCACTCCATCACGATTCGGACGCTGCGCGAGCCGTTGCACTGCGGATTGCTGCCGCTGTTGTCGGACGCCGAGTACGGATCTCCGCCGGTGTACACCAGTAGCATCCAGCCGGTGCCTAGGTACATCTGACCGGAGCTGACCAGCCCCAGCTTCACTACGGTGCCGCCGCTGCCGTGGCTGGGAACCAGCAGAGCGGCCGAGTCGGCGAACAGCTCAAAATCGGAGGCTGGGCCGCAGATGCGAACAATGATTTTGTTGCTGGAGGGGCTGAGCGTCAGGGTGAACCTGGAAGAGGCCAAGGGGAGATTTCGAAGCTGGGGAATCGCCAGGTTGATAGGATCTTGAAGCTGGGGAATCGCCGGGTTGATGGGGATCTTGAAGCTGGGGAATCGCCGGGTTGATGGGGATCTTGAAGCTGAGGAGTCGGTAAGGTTGATGGGATCTTGAAGCTGAGGAGTCGGTAAGGTTGATGGGGATCTTGAAGCTGAGGAATCGCCAGGTTGATGGGGATCTTGAAGCTGAGGAATCGCCGGGTTGATGGGGATCTTGAAGCTGAGGAATCGCCGGGTTGATGGGGATCTTGAAGCTGAGGAATCGCCAGGTTGATGGGGATCTTGAAGCTGGGGAATCGCCAGGTTGATGGGGATCTTGAAGCTGAGTAGTCGGTAAGGTTGATGGGGATCTTGAAGCTGGGGAATCGCCGAATTGATGGGGATCTTGAAGAGGGAATCGCCGAATTGATGGGGATCTTGAAGCTGAGGAATCGCCAGGTTGATGGGGATCTTGAAGCTGAGGAATCGCCAGGTTGATGGGGATCTTGAAGCTGAGGAATCGCCAGGTTGATGGGGATCTTGAAGCTCGGGAATCGCCAGGTTGATGGGGATCTTGAAGCTGAGTAGTCGGTAAGGTTGATGGGGATCTTGAAGCTGGGGAATCGCCGAATTGATGGGGATCTTGAAGCTGGGGAATCGCCGAATTGATGGGGATCTTGAAGCTGAGGAATCGCCGAATTGATGGGGATCTTGAAGCTGGGGAATCGCCGAATTGATGGGGATCTTGAAGCTGAGGAATCGCCAGGATGATGGGGATCTTGAAGCTGAGGAATCGCCAGGTTGATAGGATCTTGAAGCTGAGGAATCGCCAGGTTGATGGGGATCTTGAAGCTGAGGAATCGCCAGGTTGATGGGGATCTTGAAGCTGAGTAGTCGGTAAGGTTGATGGGGATCTTGAAGCTGGGGAATCGCCGAATTGATGGGGATCTTGAAGCTGGGGAATCGCCGAATTGATGGGGATCTTGAAGCTGAGGAATCGCCGAATTGATGGGGATCTTGAAGCTGGGGAATCGCCGAATTGATGGGGATCTTGAAGCTGAGGAATCGCCAGGATGATGGGGATCTTGAAGCTGAGGAATCGCCAGGTTGATAGGATCTTGAAGCTGAGGAATCGCCAGGTTGATGGGGATCTTGAAGCTGAGGAATCGCCAGGTTGATGGGGATCTTGAAGCTGAGTAGTGAGTAAGGAGGGTTGATGGAGATCTTGAAGCTGAGGAATCGCCAGGTTGATGGGGATCTTGAAGCTGAGGAATCGCCAGGTTGATGGGGATCTTGAAGCTCGGGAATCGCCAGGTTGATGGGGATCTTGAAGCTGAGTAGTGAGTAAGGAGGGTTGATGGAGATCTTGAAGCTGAGGAATCGCCAGGTTGATGGGGATCTTGAAGCTGAGGAATCGCCAGGTTGATGGAGATCTTGAAGCTGAGGAATCGCCAGGTTGATGGGGATCTTGAAGCTGAGTAGTGAGTAAGGAGGGTTGATGAAGATCTTAAAGCTGAGGAATCACCGGGTTGATGGGGATCTTGAAGCTGAGTAGTGAGTAAGGAGGGTTGATGAAGATCTTGAAGCTGAGGAATCACCGGGTTGATGGGGATCTTGAAGCTGGGTAAGGGAAGCTGAGCACTCACGATTGTCCAAAAAGTGGCTGCAGAACCCCTTTATGCGTAGTATTTAATTCGCTGCAGGTCAGGGCGCCAGCCGGCCTGACAGACAAGGCAGTCAGTAGGCAAACTAACGCAGCCGCTGCTACCGTAGCAAATGGCACTGTACCGCCGAGCATTGGAATGGCGTGCAATTTGGCTGGAAAAGCAAATGAATAATTTAACTAAAGCCTTTTAATAATCCACGCATATGTTAAAAGTTACTGCTTTATCTGACTACTGACGAGTAGAAATAAAGGATTTTTGCATTTTCAAAATAAAACTAATCAACACGAGGAATATGCCAATAAGGAATTTCTAGCAATACCGTATCGATGGACGGATTGCTAATCTATTCCCATGCAATGAAAGGTTTGCTCTAAAATATAAACAAAAAAAGCGAAAGCCAAAAGCGGCATTTACTGCTCATTGAGAGATTTTCTTGTTGAAACAGTCTTATTATTAACTTTTAATCCGTCGCTCAAATGGATGATTTGGCTGCCTTGGCTATGCCATTACCTATTATTATATTAAAAATAATGCATTACCAAGGCAACAGACTAAACTGTAAATGCTTGTACTTCTAAAAGCAAGAAATTGAAACAGCAGTAATGGGCTTTCAAAAGTGCTGCTGCTGCTGTTGCTTCCTGCGATACTTGGCTAATCGGCTCGGCCCGCCGGAGCCGCGACCGCGCCCGCCGCAGCGCCGCTTGCCGCCGCCAATCAGATTGAGAGGATCGCGAATGGGGAACCGGTCCATGGCCCGGCTGGCCAGTTCAACCGCGGCCCGATCGTAATCGAAGCTGCCGGACTCAGGCTGGTCAGCTTCCGCTGACTCCGCTTCATCAGCATCAGCCTGAGTTGAAGAAGTCGCTGCTTTTGGCGGACGCGGGCGCCGATGCTTCCGCTGTGTCGGCTGGAGAAACGGCGCTTTCTCCTCCTCAGCAGCAGCCGCAGGCGCGGCCGCGGTCGTCGCCTCCTGATTGCTCCCGTCCAAATCTTCCTCGGTTTCGTCTGGCGGCGTTGCCTTGACAACGAAATAAGCCTCCGGCCGAGCTGGCACAGAGTAGAACGGGCTGACCAAGCGGCCAAGGGTGGCTCGCAACAGTTCGTCAGCAGCCTCGCCGCCAGTCGCCGTCAACAGGCCGAAGCATCTGGCAGCCGGCGTCGTCTTCCAGCTACTCGGCGACGTCGTGGGCGACGGCGACGGCGGCGGCGAAGCGCAGGCGAAATCGTCGTCGCCGAAATGGGACAGGTCGTGCGGACAGCGGTGCTGCGGCAACTGCCTGACTGTAGGCTCCGCTGCGGCGTAGCTTAACGACGCATTGGCGACCGAGGCCGGGTCGGTGACGCCACTGCCGACGTTGCCGCCGCCGCCGCCGCTGCCGCCGCCGACCGACTTCCGGCCAGCTGCTTCGGCGGGTCGCAGTTCCCGGGCTTCGAGCACGATGCGGTGCAGGTCGTGCACGTATTTGCGAACTAAAGGCGGCACCGGATTGCAGCAGGCCAGCACGCCAGTAAACTCCCTGCGTTGGTGGAAAGTGGATTCCCCTTTATTCAGGCCTTGGCAACCTGAGAGCCATTCCCCATTGAGTCCTTAGCCACCTGAGAGCGATTCCCCATCGAGTCCTTAGCCACCTGAGAGCGATTCCCCATTGAGTCCTTAGCCACCTGAGAGCCATTTCCCATTGAGTCCTTAGCCACCTGAGAGCGATTCCCCATTGAGTCCTTAGCCACCTGAGAGCGATTCCCCATTGAGTCCTTAGCCACCTGAGAGCCATTTCCCATTGAGTCCTTAGCCACCTGAGAGCCATTCCCCATTGAGCCCTTAGTCACCTGAGAGCCATTCCCCATTGAGCCCTTAGCCACCTGAGAGCCATTTCCCATTGAGTCCTTAGCCACCTGAGAGCCATTCCCCATTGAGCCCTTAGCCACCTGAGAGCCATTCCCCATTGAGCCCTTAGTCACCTGAGAGCCATTCCCCATTGAGCCCTTAGCCACTTGAGCAATCCTCCATTGAGCCATTCCCAATTGACCTAAAAAACATTACTCTAGCGCAACGCCTTTGGTAACATCGTCGCACAAATAACGCTGATTGCAATGCTGCCCGTTCCGCTGACTCCTGAGCACACACAGGCGCGCCAATGCTGTACGCAGGCACGCACTCACACACGCTCACACAGGGTGTACAGCGGCCCCGACTTACTAATCGTCAGGCATGTACACTCTCTGTGCATCAGGGTTTGGCCCTCATGGCTGTGAATCGCACGAAAACCCGCCGCGCCCAAACTGAACCCCCCCCCCCTCACCTGGGCAGCAGGTCGCACACGGCCAGCAGCATGTGATCCGGCAGCACGTAGGCGACGCTCTCGTCCTCCACCCTGGCGGTGGCATCCCGCCAAGCGTACAGCCGTTCCAACGCGTGTATCTGGCCGGAGTTGAATGCTTTGCGAGATTTAGCTAACAGCTGGCGATAGTCGTCCGCGCCCAAGCTGGGCTTCTTGTACAGCTCGAGGCACAGTCGGCGCGACGCGTCGAACACGCGCAGCACCAGGTCCGGCTGGCCGTCGGCGCGGCGCCACAGCTCGGCGCGCATCCTGTCGGCGATGTACAACAGGTAGCGGGTGTCGCACCTGGCGTAGCGCAGCATCTCGGCTGGCAGAGGCCGGACCCGCCAGTCGGCCAGCTGGTACTGCTTGTCCAATGCAAAACCGCAATAGGTTTGCACCAGGTGGGCCAGAGAGTGGCGCGGCATCGACAAGATGTGCGATGCCAGATAGGTGTCGAACAGGTTCACCATGTAGATGCCGAAGTCGCGCTGTAGCCAGGCCAGATCGCCGGAGGAGCCGTGCAGCACTTTGAGAATTTTGGGATTAGTGAAGATTCTATTCAACTGCCAGACGTGATCCCACAGGCGCAGGGTGTCCACTATGAAGTCCCGAGTTCGAGTCGAGATCTGAAAAGGTTAATGAATCAGCTGAGATATTGTACATGCCTAACGATAAAGGGGGTGTCAACTTAAGCGCTAGAATGGAGCCCAAAGCAAGGCTCCAGACCAAACCGACTGGAATCGATAACTGGTCGGACCCGGTGACTAGAATCGCCGAGACATCCTATCCGGGTCCCTTCCTTGGGGTCCCAGGGGATTAATGGGATAAAATGGGGATCTCATGTCAACTGAAGGCTCTAGAATGGAGCCTTCTATTCTAGCGCTTAAGTTGACACCCCTTTTAGGGCCGCTGTACACTCCTGTGTGAGTGTGCGCCTGTGCGCATGACTGCTCAGGGGAGTCGGCGGAATTGGCAGTAATGCCTCTCGCGGGTTGTGCGACAATGCCTCTAATAACAGCAGAATGGAATACTTGGAAAGTGTCTATGGTAAAATTGTACTCGACGGAATGCAAAAAGTAGAACTCACCTGAATCAGACAGGTAATGCCGAGGTAAGACCGGTAACTATGCGCCTCCAGGTCAACCGCCAGCTCCCGTTCGCCGTCCAGCAGTGCGAGCAGTTCGGCCAGATCGTCCGTAGTCTGCACCAGCGTTAGCTCCGTTTCGTCCAGGCGTTGCGGCGGAGGCGGCGCTGGCGGCTGCTGCGGCGAAGGCGGTGAGCCAAGGAACCGCTCCTCCGGGGTGAACGCGTCCAGTTCCGGTCCGTACGGATGCTGGCCCGGCTGCATCACCAGCTGCTCAGCGGCGGCGCCTGCCTGCAGCGCATTGTGCTTGACTCGCAGCCGGCTACGGAACGGCGCCGCGGAATTGTCCGGCTTCAGTTGGAACTGGTCCTGCGGTCGGGCCACAATGCGCGCAGCGAGAAAGCGGACGGCGGCGGCGGATGCGGGGGTTAAGGTCTGAGTCGGCTGATTGGACTGCTGCGGCTTCTGCTGCTGCTTTGACGTAGCCGCTGCCGGCTGCTGACCCCGCTCGTGTGCGTCCAGCGCGGCGCCGACTCGTTCTAGCAGTTCGTCGTTGACCTCGATTAACGATTCAAACCGTTCATCGAAGTCTCGATTGATTTGGCCGCCTATGACTGAACCGCCGGCACCCTTCCAAAGTGGAGAGGAGAGTTGTTGTTAGTAGTAGTAGTAGTAGTAGTAGTAGTAGTAGTAGTAGTAGTAGTAGTAGTAGTAGTAGTAGTAACAGTAGCAGTAGTAGTATTGGAATTTATGGTATTTGTAGTACTTGTAGCTATATTACTAGCAGTAGTAGCGAAGGAACTAGCTTATTTCTCGTAGTACTATATATTCAAAAAAATTATTTACACCTGCCCCAATTGGGCCAGATGTGCAACCGACAGCTCAGCCGCAGATATTGCACGGCGCATCTGAAGGCTGCGTACGGCTGTTCAGTCCAAGGACTGGGGGATCGCCACTGGCAACACACCCTCAATTACCCCAGCTAATGCTGGCACCCATTTTTTCAGCTGGGTGAACTGAAGCAATGCAGAGTGGGTTGAGAATCGAACCCCCGACCTTTCAGTCGCGAGTTCGACGCCCTAATCACTAAGCTACAACCCTCTTTGAGAGTATATATCACAATATACTAATACTATACTAATAGTGCTATTTGCAGTAGTGTGTGTAGCTTTATCTAACTTATTTTACCTGATAGTTGATCAGCCGCTGCATCATATAGAGCAGCTTAGAGGACTGCGCGTCCATCAGGGCCCGGAAAGCGGGAAAGCTGCTATAATAGTCGTAGCTGGTGCCACGAGCCGGCAGTTCGTTCGACAGCCGCATGCTGGCTATCAGCTTCGGCACGCAGTCCGCGCCAGTCCGGTTAGCTGTTGGCTCGCCCATGAAAGTTTGAGCATTCATTTATTCGGGCTTGTAGGATGCCCTCAATATCATAGACTGCTTTTATTGTTATAGGTTGAATCTCGTCTCTTTGTCAGAGACAAAGGGTGAGATAGAGGGAGTAGATTGAGGAGGGTGAGATGAAGGGAGTAGATCGTAAAGTCGTAAGAGTGAGATAAAAATAGTGAGGGGTGAAAGTCAAATGGTTGAGATAGCTAAGAGGGATCTGATTGTGAGGGGTGAGAGTCAGAAGGATGAGATAGCTAGAGGGAGTGATTGTGAGGGGTGAGTCAGAAGGATGAGATATAAGGGGAGTCAGATGGGATGGATGAGATAAAATCAGACTGTATAAGATCAGGAATTAATGACCCCTAAGAAAGAATTGTAAAAATATTTAAATAAATCAACAGGGAACACGCCACGGATGCAATTAGCGAGCAAGAAATCGCACCGAAAAGGTGACAGACGTAGCACAAAATCCAGCTTATATTTATAATTATATAATTAGTACGGTTCAACTAATTTCCTTCCACTTTTAAATTGATCTGTTGCTACTGCTGCAGTCAGTGCAAATATGGCTAGCTAAACAAGTTCTATATTTGTCTATAGAGAAGATGATAAGGATGGAATAAGATAATGGCTAATATGCTGGGTGCTTGGGATTCGATTTCTTCTTGGGTATTTTGTGTTCAAGAGTCTCGTCGGTTCTTTTCATATGGATGAATTAAATTATTTATTATTTAACTACTAGGCATTTCTCCCAATGGTCAGTAGTAGGTTATTACTAATAGTAGGCTACTCCATATTAGAGCATATTCTGTTCTTCATCAAATCAACGATTAGCGCTTGGATTCTGCAGCGTCGGCTCTTTGAACTCGAATTTAGGAAAGGCCGACATGTCCTGGCCTTTGGCTTCGAATTGACGTTCAACCCGTTCGAGCATGTCGGTGTACTCCCGCTGCGACTGCGGGCTGGCGTCCACCAGGCCGTCCTTGGCACCCGCCTGCTTCTTCTTGTATTCGCGAAGCTTGTCAAGGAAAAGCTTCTGGATTGGGTCAGACGGGCCAGCGGCTGCGGCGGCCAGAGGCCGGCTCAGAGACACCAGCGGCGTGGTGGCGCCGCGACTGGCGGCAAGGCTAGCGAGAGCGCGAAACATCTGGAAGGCAGCATGGCAGGATTCTGAATGCACTGCTTGCTAGATTTTCAGACTGGTAAAATGCTAAAGAAATCTTTTTGTTTAACCTTGTCTAGTGAAAAAGTGAAAGTTTTCTAGTTTTCAATTACAAATGTAGGGTTCTACGGATGAAATCTATGAATCTATGGATTCTGGCTGGCCGCTAGGCTATGCTTTTGGATTTAAAAATCCCTTTATTTATAATTACATACATTTTCATTAAACACATGAATTGCTGATGCCAATGGCAATAGCACATTGTCCCGTGACATTTCTGATTCCACCCATCGAAGATGGTGAATCTGAATCAGTCGAGGAGTCAGAATCGAAATAAAGGAGACAGCAGCAAGTTGCTGCAATTCTGCCGATCTATCGGAATAACACCGCGAGAGTGCCAAAGTGGGGCCAACGGATCTACTTCAGAATTATCTGCTGCAACTGCAAACAGCTCGACAAGGGATTCGGCACAAGGCCGCCGACCAACTATTGTTGTACCGAAGCCAAAGCCTGGCCCAGAAAAACTTTGAAACTCCTGTTTGTGAATTCTGGAAATCTAACAGGGTCCATGTCGGGTTCCGGGTTTCGAGGTCAGTGTTTCCCCGAAACCAGAAAAAATGGAAACCCGAACACCACTACTACTCATAAAAAATATTTCTGCTGTGGAGACTGTTCCTATTTCTCTCCCCCAGTTATTCCCGATCATTCCATAAGCTTCGAACACTGGTACCCAAATGATTCAACCGCTTACACTAGCGTAGTTCATTGTGAGATTTTGGACCAGGTAAGACTGGGCATTGCATTGATAAAGGAACAGAGGAATGGACTTGCAGAAGCTTGATGAGGAAGAACAGTCTCCCATTTGTCCATTTGTTAATAGAACGTTCTTATTCTTTTTCCTTAGAGCAGAAATGTACGCCCATCAAGGTGTGCTTCAACGCTTGGTGGGTGGCTAACTAATTTTTCAAGTATATTTTAAAGCTTGAAAGAGCACTTGGAATAGCTCTTCAACGCAAATAAAAATCCACTATACTAAATAATATACACTAAAAATGCTTTGTCCACAACTGTATATGTGATAGATTTCAGAAAATTCTCTTCTAAAACTCCAAAATGGTCAACAAGTGCTGCGCATTTGCCTGTAAGAGCGGCAATACTCGTAAAAGCAAGCCTCTTCTTTTGGGAGTGACTCTGCACTTGTTCTCTCGTGATGAGGCTTTGAAAGCCAGGTGGATAAGAGCAAACTCAAGAAAAGAGTTTGTTCCGAGCACGCAAAACTTCGTCAAGGAGCGCCACGAGTCGAACCCACGACGACGCAACAAACTGAACTGCAGGTATCTGGAAAATGGTGCTGTGTCCAGCATATTTCTCAATGAGCCATACTACTTGTCTAAAAATCTAGCGACCGAATGGCCATCTGCTTCTGCTCGACTTAAGAAGAAAGAACGATTGGTGGCTGTGTGAAGCTTTTGAAACTGAGGACTCCTTATAACACATTGACGCAGGAGGAATTGAAAGGGCGGCTTTCCAGGGAGTGACTGTATCTGCCTAAATACAATAAATACAAGTGCAGATTTCACAATTCAGCTGTTGCCGCGAAAAATCTCGCAGACATTGTACCTTCAGGAAGCAGACTTTTAACGCTGTCACAGCTTTTGAACCCAATGGGTCGGTTGAAATCTTGGTGCGACAGTGATACTAATCAGTCCCCTGAACTGTCATCAGTCGATATGCTGCTCAGGAACACCTGAAAGACTACAACAAAGCGCTTTCTGATACTAGCGAAAAACACAGAAGGTTTAGCTTTCTGCTTGAGCAAATCAGTCTCGCAGGAACGGGAAAGCCTAGTCGAATTTATTCACCAGAATTAACTGTTTTCTCTTTCTTGATTCACGCGTCCAGCTCTGCAGCCTACACAGTGTTGTTGGCAAAGAATGTTCTCTGTTTGCCGTCGGTTAAAACCCTGAAAAGGTCACACGGCGGATCCAATAAGAAACTGGGCTTGACAACACTGCCTATCTAAGTCTTCGTGCATCAAGGCTGAATGCATTTTAAAAACAACTCTGCTGATCACTGACGAAATATACGTTGCAAAGCGAATCAAATACTTAAACGGCCGAGGTACATGGACCAATAGCAGACGGCACTGTTGCTTTGACATTGCTTTGCTTCATGATGTGAAGTCATTGGTAAGCAGGTACAAAGATCTTATCGCAATATTTCCAATGGCCACTCTAACAGCCAAGAAGCAATTCGAATGCTACAGGCAAGTGATGAGTACAACCAGAACTGTTGGTTTGAATGTTGTTGAAGTCTCTGTTGATAATGCTTTACCTATGACCCACTGATAGCCATTGTTGCCAGCAGTTTAGTAAAGAAAGGACTTTATTTATTGTTGCCAGAATGTTACCATTCCTGGAGGTTGTTGAAGTTCTATCAGGACTTCAGAAGAAAGCTGTTGACAGACCTGCTGTTACCATCATTGATGCCTTTTATTGATACACCATTGGTTTGCTATTTATTTCATGGGTAGGCAACCTGATAAGTATTTATCAATTAGTTTATCATTAGTGATAAATCACATGGGCCAGATTGATAGAAAAGATATTAAGGCAGATTATTAAATCGATAGTTCTAATGCTCTTTCAAAGTCTCAGTTAAGTGGTATTACTAGGTATAGGGCAGTGATCTTAATTTAAGCATGTTATGCCCAATGTTATTTTTTAATCTAATGCGAACTTCAGAAGGTTTTTCTATCAGGAAAGTATAGCAGATTCTTGTGTGGCAATAAAGATCCCATTGCATAAAGCGAACACCAATGAAATGCATTATAGAAATCATATATATATACTAGCATTTAGTGAGAATGAAGCCAGTCTCTGTCTTGTCCACCCTTGTCCATTCTCATCCCTTTGTCTCCTAGTCCTCTTGTCTGCCTTTGTCCCCTTTGCACCTCGCTCCTCGCCCTCTCACCGCACTCAGCTCTCCGCCTCTTTGCCTCCTCAACTGCTCCACTAGCTTGTCCCAACAATCGGGCCTGAACTCTAATATCCCAATTTAACAGAGATAAATATGGACAAATGTCAATTTGTGTGACAATATCAATAAGTAGCCTGTGGCTCCATTTTCATTGAATTGCGTAACAAATTTGCAAAATTGCATGATCAATATCCTATTAGGAATTGCTACTAATATTAATTAGTAATAAACATCTTGTTGAAGGTTAGAGATTGAGAGAAACAAATCAAACCTCTAACTTATTTAATTCAATAGAAACATCGACAATTGCAGTCATTGTCAAAGAGAGAGGCACACCCGGCAACACATTATTCTAAAAAATTTGAATAAAAACTAGATATGGGAAATGTGTTCTTGTAACTATAACTATATCCATATGCTTTATCTAAAAACCACTATATTCAAAAACTTCCCATAGCTATATCCATAGCTGTAGTAGAACTCTAGTTTTTTCATCAGAACTGCAGTGCCTTTTATAATGCTTATAATGCTTATTTTATATTATAATGCTTAGAGATGTTTTAAAATTTCACTTTTGATTTTCTAAAATTTGGAATTTTTAAAAGCAAATTTTAATTTTAAAAAATTGGAAATTAAAACTTTGAAAAAGTCTAAAAAAGTGGCTAAAAATAAACTAATTTTTAATTATATTTACATGTAATTTGTTTTGCATAAGCAATAAATCAAAAGTAAAAAAGTGAGTGTTGGTCATACTAACTAAACTTTGTTTTTCTGAATTTTGATTTTGGAAATTTTCAATTTTGATTTAGGAAAGTTAGAAAATTTCAATTTTGACAGAAAATGCTATTTTGGAACATCTCAAAATAATGCTAAAGTGTAGTAAAATAATTTGATTCTATTCTAAATTCTAAAATCCACATCTATGGGTTTTTAACATTTATTCCAATCTAATAAGAGAATAAAGTATTAGAATTAGGGTATTGTGGCAGGCAGGTTGCCACTTGAAATTTGTGACTTGACCTTATTAATTTTAGCTGAATTAATTTTTGCATGTGAAGTCCTCTATGCTCTGACTACCTGATGTCAGTTTATCCCCAGCGTGGCCTATCTTTGCTTGTCCAAGTGCAATTTTCTCTGTTTTCTATGTTCTAACCTACTAATATCCCCTCTATGGATCTTTTGTTAATTTTTGTTGTTTTCTTGGAATTTTGCCCTTTTGTGTTTATCCATGCCTACCACTATGTCCAGCATCCACCCCTACCTATTGGATTGCTGGCTGCTTACTATTTAATTTCCTACTTTTGCGTGTTTACAAAAACCCTTATAGATGCGCAACTGCTGGCTGACCTGGCCAATCTAGCCACCGTAAATTGTGGTAGACCAGGGGTAAGTTGCGAAAATGCCCAGCCTAAAGAATACAGACATAGTACTAATTAGATGACTAGGCATTTAGCCCTTATAAGACAGTCATATTTTTCCTGCTGTTTATCCAAAATTGCATTAGGGTTTCTTTTATAGGTAAGTTGCATTTTTGGTCAAAAAGTAAGTTGCATGGCCAGTGTAAATCAGGGGGTTGCGCATGTATGAAAACCCTAGTCTCTTCTCTCTCAATTGTTTACATTTTGTATTTCATTTTGTTTACTTTGCTAGCCTACTCTCATTATCTTGCTCAACTAAGCTCATTTATTCCAACTGTGAAGCTTTGATTGTAAGCCTTAATTTTGTTATTGTAGTTTAGCAACTTGGCACCCACAAAGTCAGTCTCAGTCGTAAATTTAGTAGCACAACATTATTTCCTAATAAACTTGACCTACTATACTTTATCCAGTTTTAACCACCAAACAATTAATAAACTATAAATATATCTTATTTTCAATATTTATGTTAATCTTTAAGCCATAGCCTATTTTGAATTATTTGTCTGTGGGACATAAAACAACACAAAGTTCTCATCTCAAAGAAAGCTATGAGACTTCTTTGTTCCATAATATGAGAATTACAGTGGTGGCAGCTCTACCTTACTGATAGTAATCAGCTCAACATATTTACACATTAATTTACAGTGTTAGAATCTTTGGTGTCTACCATTTGAATGACCATGCCACTAAACAACCGCTTAGCTACAATTATGACTACCCTCCCCCAGAATTTGAAGACCCTAGCAGCTAGAGTAAAATAGGAGAAAAATTGCAATTAATCTGCATGATTTTTTGAGATTTATTTGTGCAAACACAATGGCCAACTAATTTTTTTAAATCTCATTTTCTTTTCTCTGCCCCACTTCAATATCAAGGATTCTTTTTCAGAAAGGGTATTGGAATATTGCTTTCTACTAAAACATTTTTGATATTATGCCAAATGCCCTAATATAATACTGATTCATACATACGTAACCTTGGGAATCACTCGGCTGTTTCTATTGGCAACATACACATGTAAGTAGCTATAGGCTAAGAGTAGTCACGTGACTACTATTCTGTCTAATAGCAACTTACATATAATGTATTGCCAATAGAATTGGCCAGGTAAATCCCTAGGTTACACCCATAATAATTATAGTCATGACTCATGATAAATCATACATTATATTATAAAATACTATTAATTCAAGTTTAAATTATGTTAGGCTATATATTAAAATATAATTTAACTACAAGAGATTTAGTAGGCCTACAACATAACAAAAGGAATTGGCATAACTATGGTTTTGTTTGTTATATTATTTCTTGTTTCAGATTTGTTCCAGCGCACAAAGAAATGGCTAGATGACCACCAGCTCCATTTTGTGGACCCCTAGGACCCAACGGTTCATACGAACACTATCCAGGGAACATGGTGCACTGCAAGGTGAAGTTTTGCAACATGTACGGGACGAGTGATGGTTGATTTGAAACTCATCTATAGGAATTTCTGTGGCACCATCTATATCCACGGAATGTGTTTGGCAACTTTCTCTACTGGGTGTCACATTATTATCCCCTTTATTAATTATCTTTCTTGTGACTTTGAAACTCAAATTTGAACTTTTTTGGTAGTGGGTCATCTTTTCTGAACTTCTCAGAGTATGGTTTGTCATAATATTTAATAACTTGTCACTTTGAAAAAAAAGGTAACAAACGAAACCATAGTTATGCCAAGGAATCAATGATTAGTAAAGAAATCTTAGCCTATGACTTAATTTCAAGTTCCTAAATTTTCTCGACCTAGGCTAGACTTTTGAATAATTAACTATTTAAAAACTATTATTAGTATAACAAGATTTAGTATATTTGGATTATAATATTATATACTATAATATAATAGATAAAGGCAGAGCATTTTGTAGAAATTAAAAGGTAGTTATTATTATTATTATAGTGACTAATAAATAGTGAAATTTTATTCTTATTTATAACACACAAAAATAAATTATAATGAGTACTAGCCCTATCTTTAAAAATGATAACTAGATAGGTTCCTTGCAAGCTTAAAGTTAATTCATAATTATGCATTTTCTGTAATTTAAAATTGAAAGGTAAACAAGACCGTAATACTTTATTAAATTTACGGTATTTTACTAATTGCTATAATTTTTAAAACTTTTTTGTGATTTATTCGTTAAAAGTATTGATTTCAATACAAATTTTAGGATATTTTTACCACTTCGTTTCAATGCAAAATCAAGGACGACTTAAGTAGACTACTTAAGTCGTCCTTGTGCAAAATGTTCTTCGGTTCATTTCAAAATTCCTGATGTTTCGAACACGTTTCAATAGATAGAACAGATTTCTTGGTCTTGGATAGCGAATTTAACGGAGTAATTTAGGCGCTTCTGTTGACAGAAAGGCGAATACCGCGAATACGGCCAAATTTAGTTTTACTGAAAACTTAATTTAAACTAACTACAAATGTCTAACTCGACGGAAGCCCTTGCGTAGGGCATAATAACTAAATCAAGAAATGACTTAGGTCTACCTAAAGTCGTTCTTGCACTTGACTAACTTTCAATCTTATTAATAATTTTTTGAGTTTTATCTAGACATTATCAAGATTACGATTTAGTTTAGCCAAGGTGGGTTAATTCTCGTTAAGCCTCACAAATTCGAATTTTCATTTCGCGACGACCAACTTTGAACCAAGGATAGGCTTAAGGCACTTTTTAAAAGACATTAGACATTACATAGCCTGTGCTGCGACAGACGAGAACACTTCATATTTTTCTGTTACTTGTTTCAAGTGATTCAAATACATTGAAGTTTACAAGCTGCGACATTTGTTTGGAACTTGAATTATATATTTTTGCTTATAAATATTGACTATATAACAAACTGTAAAAGCAGATATGGATATTGCAATAACTCACAATAGAGTTTTAGTAAAGCATAAATTATAAACTCAATATGCAATAAAATATTACCAACGTTATAAGAAAAAAATAGTAAATATTGTGAATGCAAGATCAGATTACGCTGCATTAGTGAGTCTCTGGACAACCAACTGTGCTTTCGAGAATTTTGATACTGAACATTGAACGTCATGTGATATTATTAGCTCGTACTTAGCCATTACCAGAAAAACCTTCATTTAGATTTTTGAACGCAATCCTGCAAACGACAAAATACCCTTCTTTCTCCGACAACAGGGTGTCCAGAACCTGTTTTAAACAAATGCTCAGACGATAAGTTCACTCGGGTCCTAACAAACTTGAACCAGTCATAAAAATGCACTAAAGGGTCAAAAGGATGCCATAAAATGCCAGTGCAACAGTAGGACAGGTGCAAAAGTCAGTCAATTTTGTACAGGCAGCTTTTTCCCGTAAGACGGAGACTGGAAAAAGTCGGTGATGGGGCGCCGCATTTTCTTCCCAGACTCGGCCGGAGATGCGGCAGAGGCTGAGGAGCCGCGAGCCCGCTTGGCCGATCCCGGGCGCTTGCGTCCAGCCTCATCAGGTGTCGGAGGCTGGCTGGGTGGCGGGTCGCAGTCGACTGGCAGAGCCTCGTGGCAGCAGAAGGCCGCCTCCTCGGCGATCTCCGCGAGCTCGGCAAAGCTGATGCCGAACAAAATCGGCTTCAGCCGCTGCACTTTTCTCTGCTGGCTCTCCTCGAACGCGCGCTGCCTCAGCTGCTGCCGCTTCTTCCTGGTTTCAGCATCCTCAGCCTCATCCTCAGCTTCCGCAGGGTTCTCGCCTTCGTCATCGCTCAGGTAGCCGTGGGGGACAACAAAGGCAGCCTCATCCTCGTCATCATCATCCGACCCAGCCTCCTCTGGATCTCCCTCAGACCTGTCCAGATCCTCGCCCTCGCCCTCCTCCTCCCACTCGGCCTCGCTGTCAACATCGTAGTCCAGGGTGGCCGCGTCTCTGCTCAGCGGGTTCCGGCCGGAGATGGCGCTGCTCCGCCTGCCCCAGGTGCCAAAGTAGGCGGGCCTGTGATTCTCGCAGAACTGCAACAGCTTGCACTTGCGCAGCGACTGCGTCTCCGTCCCCATGACAACGTCGGGATCGGAGCCGCCTTGCAGGAACTCGCTAAGTGGCCAGGTCTGAGGGCAGCTGCGACCCCGGCGATGCTTCAGTTCAGTGAGGTAGGACTCAGCCTGCGGCGCTGCATCGCTGCTCAAAAACTGCTCAAGAGTATTTCTCTCCGACTCAGTCAGCAGCTCCCTGCGAATCGCCGGGCACAGCCGGGCGTCTCGGCGCAGCGGAAACGGCATGAAGCGCCGCTTCTCCTCCGGCGCTGCCGACTCCTCAGTCTGACTCGAACCCCCGACCTCCGACTGGGCTCCGCTGGAGGCTGCCGGCTTCTTGATGAAGAAGCTGGCCAGAAGACTCGCCTGCTTCTCCTTCTGCCTGCGCTCTTCTTCCTGCCTCTTTTGCTTCTCGTCCTCCTTGGCCTTCCTCTCCTCCTCTTTCGCCTTTCTCTCCTCCTCCTTGGCCTCCTTCAGCTTGGCTTTCTCTTCTTCTTTCGCTTTCCTCTCCTCCTCCTTGGCTTCTTTCAGCTTGGCCCGCTCCTCCTCTTTGGCCTTTTTCTCTTCCTCCTTCGCCTGTCGCTCCTCTTCCTTCTTGCGCAGCTCCTCCTCCTTTTTCAGCCGCCTCTCCTCCTCTCGCTTCTGCCGCTCCGCCTCTTTCGCCAGCCTCTCCGCCTCTTTCTGCAGCCGCTTGCGCTCGCGCTCCGCCCGCCTGGCGGCCTGCTCGAGCTCCCGCTGCTGCTTGCTGGTGTTGTGCGGACTGGCCATGAAGGCAATCGGGCATGCATATATGGGAGTTGGTTGCATGGATAGGCATCAATTAAGTGCTAAAAGAGAGCAAAAATATGAAATCCAGAATTGAGTTTCCTTTGCAATACAGCAATTTTTCATTTTATCTAAGAATTCGAGCATTTATTGCAATGCATTCTACTATTGAATTTCAGACAGAACTGAATAGTAAATTCAGACTAGTCATTTCACAATGCAAACTTATGACGATGGAGTCTATAGAGAATTTATTAGACAAAATCAATCTACAAGCTGGGTTTTTAAGCTGGCACTAGGATGTGAATCTCATCCAAGGTCCAACTTCAGGAAGAATTTGGTAAGTCAGGATATTATAGCATCTCTATTGCATAAAAAACCTAGACTACAATATTGATATTTTATGGTATACTGCTAAGAATTGTAAAGTCTGGTAAGGTTATCATTACCATTGCCAAAACTGCAGCCTAGTTTGCTAAGGCACTTCCTGCCTTACTGCTTAGAATATGAAGACATCTGATTGAGCATATGAAATCTAACAGTTTAGACACAACAGTACTTCTGACTTGTTTATTATATGCATCAAAAAGTGCAATTTTATTATATCATTACTTAATTAATTAATATATAATATATAATAAATATTTTCACATTCAATACAAAGGGCCTATAGAAGCCCTTAAGCCCTCATTGTCAAAGACTAAGAAGCAATCAATCTTTGATGACATATACATTGTATTATTAGATTAAGTAGCTAAAGTTAAGATAAATAGTCATTTTTATATAGTTAGACATGCCTAACTTTTAAAGTTTACCTAACCATGTGAATTACTTTTTTACCAAAAATGTAACTTATTTATAAGTAATTGTAAATAAAAAATTAATGTAATTTTTGATAAATGGCTAGAGTAACTATGATTATATTATTTAGCCTATATGCCTTATTATCTAATAAGTAGGCCTACTATCTGTATTTTTAAGTAAACATTTTTGCAATCTACCTTATCCAGACCTCTTGCTAAATGGGCTAGGTATTGGGCATAAATGCATAGGCCTATAATCAGTGGCGCAACCAGGGGGGGGGGGGGGGGGGCGGTCGCCCCCCCCTTAGGCGGGGGACCGAAAAAAAATCAAAGGGGGGACCAAGCGAATTTTCGCCAAAAACAGAGCCACCCCTCCGCCGCCCCCCCCCTCCCGGGACTTTACCCTCAGAATCCGCCCCCCCCTTGAAAAATTTCTGGTTGCGCTACTGCCTATAATGATTATAATAATAAGCCTTCCAATAGTCAACTTGCTTTTAAATCAATTAGTAATACCTAAATGTATATTTACTTAGTTTATAATATCCTACATAACACAACAGCTATGCCATAGTAAATTTGTGCCCTACTAGGTAACTAGGCCGATAGGCCTATGTATCAAAATTTTGTTCTGGTAATCTGGTATACATATCATGTGCAGCAATCTTTTTTATGTAAACTTGAATTTATAACATAGCCATAGAATATCTTTTTTGGTAGGCCCTATACTATATTATATAACATATTAGAGAACATAGGCCCGATGTATCTAAAAATGTTAGAATTTGAGTTTGAGTTAGGAAACAATTTACTAGTTATCACAATATCAATATAGAACAGAAGCGTTGCTTTAATTAACAAAAAATATAATACTCAATAACTAGACTATTTTCTATTTTCTTAAAAAATCATGTTTTTTAATTGCTAATGCCAATTATATCTTTGGCGCCTTTGGCAATTAAATCTTAAATTAAGTCTCGCGCCGGGCCGGGCCGGCCCCCCTCGTTCAATAGTTTTGAACTTTGAGCAGATTAAATCAAAAATACGCAAAAAAATATTTTTATCGTTAAATTTAGCTTATAGTGTTACTGAAATGTGCGTTTTAGAAGAAAAAATTTTAGTTTCAGAATTTAAAAAATTACCCATTACATAGTCACAGTAAACAACTCGAATCAACTTCAACTTAAATGAAATTGTTCATTTTTTAGTATTTTTATTTTTACAATCGAATGCACACGCACACCCATAAAAAGCAACAGAGAGATGTCTTCATTAAAGCAGGGTACATACCTAAATAAAGAGGAAGCGGCATTGGTATGTCTGCTTTCTTTTCATATTTAAGTAATTTTAGTAATATTGTTTAATGATGGTATATTTTAGTTAGTAAATTATTTAATTTGAATCTATGACATTTGATAGATTGCGGTTGACTGAAAACCTATTTTTCATTCTCAACCGATGTTTTTTATGTCTAAAGGTTGAAAAAATCGGATAATTTTTGGAAGATAAAAAGTTTCTTTTTCGTCAATTTTACCTGATTTGCTCACTTTTCTGACGAGTCAATGCATAAAGAAATATTAAAACCGGCGCCAAAGTTCTAAAATTCGACAAACCATTTTTAATTGCGTGCGAGATGTAATTTGAATTTAGATCGAATTCAGTCAACTTGACTAGAAACGAAACCGCGAAATTCGTACCTTTGCTAGCTGTTCTCTGTTGGATGCGCAGTAATTTTGATTTGATGTGAAAGTGAAATTGAAAAGCTACAACAGGAAAGCATTCTTACATACATTGTAACATTCGAATAATTACCTACTTATCAATTAGAGGCTACTTTTATACTGCGAGGTATCTAACGTATGGATATACGAGTAGTATTAGATAACAATCAAGGTACAAAAACTGTTTAGCGACAAAGACTAAACATTGACAACTCAGTTCGTTGAAATTTAACACTTACTACACATTTCTACAACAATTTTAGCTTCTTCAAATCGATCAACACCACGAGAAGGTATTGGGAGACTTGACTCTAATCTCACAAGATGAAAATGATGAATCAGAATGTAAGTGTCATTTATATTGCGGGCGTAAATTTTGAAAAAAAACTGCCTGTGAGCAGACGTGTACAAATAAACGCACCGCATTTTTCCTTATTTATCGCGCAGCGGTTTCAGGTGTTTTGGCAACTTCTTTGCTGGAGCGCCCAGTGACTCCATTGCAGGTAATATATACATATATATTATATGCGTACAAATTAGGCATCTTGCTCTTCTCCGATAACTTACCAGTTTACTTGCCACCACTCCACCAGGATGAGATTCAGGAGGCCCCAACGCAGCTGGAGGTCCTGCAGGAGCTGATTCGTCGACGAATTCAGCCAGACAGCTCGCATCAAACTTTGTCTGTCGATCAGCAGAGGGAAATGGTAATGATCCTTGTACTCCATATTCTCAACACGTTTGAATATGATCAGATATTCAGTAAATTAACACTCGCTATCTTATACTGCAGTTTGTTTGTTCCAGATAATTTCCAAAGAAAACTTGTGAGTATAAGTAAATGTGTAAAGCAAGCATTTACACTGAATAGCATCACTTATAGCGGTTGTCGCCATGTATGGCAAACAACATGTCACAGTTTAATCATCGGGGCCCCCGCTCACAGTCTAATCAATAAAAATTCACACAGCAGTGCGCACTGCTTTTTATGTACATGCATTCACGACGGCTCTTATGAATTTCTTCTGTAATTAAAGACACATATCGAACTATCGGAAAAAATAAAAATAAAAAGAAGCTACCAGCTAACGCCTTCTAGACAGACGTTGCTCATAACTAAATACTCCTTCAATTTTCAGGCTGGAATTCTCATTAGCGAGGTGAATGCCTGCTGGCGCGATATCAGACAGCAGATCGACTATCCGTTCTTCGTACGTTTTCCAATTTTTATGACCATTGATCTTTCTAAAGCTATACGAATCTTCTGACTTCATCGTAGCGACATGACTGCAAATTTATCTTTTAGAATGAGGTGGAGAACCACGAGCTGAACCGGCGCATTGCGGTGCACATTGTGACCGTCTGCATTGCTCTGTTTCGGCGCTACAGCGAATCAGCTGATGGTGAAAACTGTTGATGAAATCTTCAAGAGTTGATTTGAATTCAACAGACTAATAGTATTTATTTCCCTCCAATGCAGAGCTCTCCAAGCGGCAGGTTTTCAGCTCGGAGGCCAATCATGCCCGGATGAAAATTCAGCTGTCCATGGACGCCAGAAAATTGTAATCATGTCTGTCTGTCTGTCTGTCTGTCTGTCTGTCTGTCTGTCTGTCTGTCTGTCTGTCTGTCTGTCTGTCTGTCTGTCTGTCTGTCTGTCTGTCTGTCTGTCTGTCTGTCTGTCTGTCTGTCTGTCTGTCTGTCTGTCTGTCTGTCTGTCTGTCTGTCTGTCTGTCTGTCTGTCTGTCTATCAGCGGCTGCAAACCCAACCGCTTCCCATTCCAGCCTCAATGTGCTCATCATTCGCCGCTACATCTGCGACGACATGAAGGAGACCAAGCGACAGGCCGAGGCGGCCCGCGGCCTCCCAATCGAGGCCTGCGTCTATCCCGACATGCGCGAGGCTGCGGCACCGGCCGACACCGGGGATGTCGAGTCTGCGGCAGTTGCCGGCAAGAATGCCATGACGCACAAGAGTCTGGTAGGGCAGATAGCTTGCAATGCCTGTAGATTTTGTGTACAGGCAGTTCACTTCACATACTTATGGTTTTATAAGCGTTAAAAATAACCACAAGTGTGAGTATCCTAACTGGAATTAGGCAAATATTTTCAGCTTGACGAAAGTCGACCAGTTGCCAAGGACACCCGGCCAGTGTACAAAAGCGATCGCGAGATGCTGCAGGAGGTGATTAATTGTCCTTATAATTATTAATAAAATAATACCAAAGCAAGAGCTCAACAAGTGGCGCACATGGATTTGTTGCAGATGAAAAAGTCGCTGCCATCGCTGGACACAGAGAGGCTGGAGTCACTGATGGCCAGGATGCCGCAGAGTCATGGAGCGGAAACTGCCGCAGGTGACTGACCAATCCGCTGTAATTAGGGGGCCAGGGCAGCTCAGCCGTAAACTCGTCCGAGTCTGGCGCAACGAACATTAATTTGGGGCTGTGCTCGAAAATTGGCCGGTGGGTTGCTGTGCGATTCACCGCCCATGAGGGCCAAACTGGGGCTCTGGGAATCCGGCTGCAGCGGGGAGGCGTCCCTGCCCGTTCCGCTGACACCTAGAGACCACGGGATTCCCCATTGATCCTTTTGGGAAGGGATTCCCCTTTAATCCTATTGTGAAGGGATTCCCCATTGATCCTATTGTGAAGGGATTCCCCATTGATCCTATTGGGAAGGGATTCCCCATTGATCATATTGGGAAGGGATTCCCCATTGATCCTGTTGTGAAGGGATTCCCCATTGATCCTTTTGGGAAGGGATTCCCCATTGATCCTATCGGGAAGGGATTCCCCATTGATCCTATAGGGAAGGGGTTCCCCATTGATCCTTTTGGGAAGGGATTCCCCATTGATCCTTTTGGGAAGGGATTCCCCATTGATCCTTTTGGGAAGGGATTCCCCATTGATCCTGTTGTGAAGGGATTACCAGTTGATCCGATTGGGAAGGGATTCCCCATTGATCCTATTGGGAAGGGATTCCCCATTGATCATACTGGGAAGGGATTCCCCATTGATCCCGTTGTGAAGGAATTCCCCACTGGTCATGTTGTTAAGGAATTCCCCATCTAATCAAGAGTCTGATGAGTTAATAGTTGCAGCCGTTTTGGTCGCCATGCCGGCTATTAATTCTTGAAAAATTCTCAGCATTCTGGAAGTCCCAACTGCTAAACTTGTGCGCGAATTTCAGTCACAGACGAAGGCGAGACCCGACCGGAGACAACCGCGACTACGGCGACAGAATCTTCCAAGCGGCTACTGATGCTGGCCACGGAGGCCACCGGCTTTCGCTCGCTGCTGCCCCGGTCCGAGTCTGCGCTGGAGCTGCGCGGCGATCGCCGACTGGTCGACGAGCTCGACATGAGCGGCGGCGGCGAGGATCAGCGAAGCCGCGAGGCCGACGAGAGCCGCCTGCGCAGCCTGGTAACCAAGGAGCAAACCTGCGCCTCCCGCACCCCAATGGCCGACCTGACGCCCGAGGTCATCCGATCCGACCTGCGCGAACTGGCTGCCCCCGCTCCTAGAAGCGGCAACGCTGGCGCGGAAGACAACGAAGACAAGGAGGACGAGGACGACGAGCTGCCGCCGCTGATCCAGGCGTCCTCCGGCGGCGGCGGCGGCGGCGGCATCGGCCGCGAGGAGAACCGACTGCAGCGGCTCATGGACAAGATCGCCGAGCTGGACGCCAAGGCGCGCAAAGCGGCCGCCGACGATGAGTTCCTGGCGCCGGCGCCGGCTCCTCCGACGCACCCGCAGCCCGGCGTGACGGCGCTCGGCGGCCTGGCGGCTCGAATGTCCGACGCCCGACCGCCGGAGCGGCGCTGCCTCGGCCGGGTGCCGCTGGCCGCCTACAGCCCGATCTGGAACGACCTGGCCGGCGATATCGATGCCGACACCGTCAAGGAGTTGGACAGCGGCCTGTTCAAAGGCCAGGAGGTGCGGGAGGTTTATGAGGAGATTCTGAAAACGGTGGACCAGAGCCACCTGGACTTCACCTCCGACGAGCTGATCGAGCCGTGCGTTGACGAGCTCTCGCTGACGGGCGTGCTGGCCTCCAGCTCGCTCTACAGGCGCAATCGAGAGCGCGTCATCAACGAGCGCCTCCGGAAGCTGGACAAACCGCCCTGGGCGGGCACCGGCCGGGAGCCACGCGACTGGGCCAAACCGGGCGTGTTCGCGCCTGGAGACAAGAAAGGCGTGGTTAATCTCAGCGGAATTCACGACAACTTCGTAGCCAAGGAGGTGACCGCCGAGGCTGATGCGGTCAGGCAGCGGGCAGCGGCCCGCCAGGAAACAGCGCCAAGGCCGGGGTCGCGCGCCCCGGCGCCGCGCTACGCCATGCAGATGGGGGACTTTCAGCGCAACGTTCTCGAGATGCCGAAGGCAGTGCAGGAGCGGGCGCTGCGCAGCTACCAGGTGACTAAACTAACTAACTAACTAACTAACTAACTAACTAACTAACTAACTAACTAACTAACTAACTAACTAACTAACTAACTAACTAACTAACTAACTAACTAACTAACTAACTAACTAACTAACTAACTAACTAACTAACTAACTAACTAACTAACTAACTAACTAACTAACTAACTAACTAACTAACTAACTAACTAACTAACTAACTAACTAACTAACTAACTAACTAACTAACTAACTAACTAACTAACTAACTAACTAACTAACTAACTAACTAACTAACTAACTAACTAACTAACTAACTAACTAACTAACTAACTAACTAACTAACTAACTAACTAACTAACTAACTAACTAACTAACTAACTAACTAACTAACTAACTAACTAACTAACTAACTAACTAACTAACTAACTAACTAACTAACTAACTAACTAACTAACTAACTAACTAACTAACTAACTAACTAACTAACTAACTAACTAACTAACTAACTAACTAACTGACTAACTAACTAACTAACTAACTAACTAACTAACTAACTAACTAACTAACTAACTAACTAACTAACTAACTCACTAACTAACTAACTAACTAACTAACTAACTAACTAACTAACTCACGGTTCACTTACTGCTAATTCACAGTCCTGGCTGGCGCTGTGGCGCGAAGAGCTGAGCCCCGAGGACTACAAGCGCTACCTGGCCACCCAGGAGACCGACTACCTGGGCCTGGTGTTTCACATGTACGACAGCGAAGACGACGAAGACGAAGAGGCCATCGAGCGGCAACGCCAGGAAGCGGAGCGTCGCCAGCGCGACGCCGAACGACAAAAACGACTCGACGCCCTGCTGGCTGAAAAGAACGAATTCAGCCCGGGCTTCTGGAACACCAGGGCCATCTTTATGGGCGGTCTGGGCCGCGATCCCGAGCTGCCGGAGGAGGCGGAGGCGGCTGAGGTCGCCGCAGCGGCGGCGGCGGCAGCAGCAGCAGCGGAAGCTGAAGCAGAGGCGGACGTAGCGGCTGCCCAGCAGCAGCAGAAAGGCGGCAAGTCGACGGCGCCGCCGCTGGTGTTCAAGAAGCGGCACACTTCGGGCACAGCGCCAATCCTGCTGCGACAGGCGACCGCGAAGTCTGCGCAGAAGTCCGCGTCAAAGGCGCCAGCGCTCAGTCCACAGGTGGCTACCCAATTTGTCTACTTGAATACCAACGTACCTACTTACCACCTACCTACCCTACCTACCTACTCTACCTACCAACCAACTAACTCCCCTTTTATCTACCTACTTACCTACCTACCTTGCCAGCCCTACCTACCTTAACTACCCTACCTACCCTATCTACTCTACCTAGCCTACCAACCTTATTTATACCTACCAAACCTATCAGTCTACCTACCAAATTACCTACCTGTCTACCTACCTACCTACCTACCTACCTGATTAATTACCTCTACCTATGCTTTTACCTATATACTTACCAGTCCTGCCTGTTTATCTGCCTACCGATCAAACTACGTGCTAACTATAGCTTAATAGCCAACCTGCTCACTAACCCATTTATGTACATATCTGCCTACCAGCTTACCTGCCACATCAACCATCGTACCAACTAGTTAATCTACCTGTAGGAATTCGTCACCCAACAACGAATCCCAATTGCCAAACAGGAGCGGCTGGAAGCGATCTGGTCGGCGCTGCAGTTCCCAGACCGGCTCCGCCTGGACATGGTGATCAAGTACAGCAAGCTGCCCGACCTAGAGGCCGCCCTGGCCCAGTGGGAGCTGACTGTGGCCGCCATTCTACGCCGGGAATCGATTCTGGCCGAGCTCGAGGCATTCGAGCGCGCGGCCTCAGATCCGGCCAGATTTCGAGCGCGCGGTCATCGCGGCTCGTCGCAGGCGCGCCTGGAGGAGAGCGCCAAGCGGGAGGAACTGCTGGCGCGGCTGTCTGGCGCCGACGAGGCTGTTAAAGCGCCGTTGGAGGTGCTTGAAACCAGGCACGGAGACGTGGCCACCTTCCGGGTAAGATGGCAATCATCAATTAGAAATTTTTACCTACTTTCAGTAATCTAAATGGTGCATGGGTAATATCTTCCAATTTCTGGATAATGTCTTCCTAGTTCTGGATAATGTCTTCCTAGTTCTGGATAATGTCTTCCGAGTTCTGGATAATGTCTTCCTAGTTCTGGATAAAGTCTTTCAATTTCTGGATAATGTCTTCCTAGTTCTGGATAAAGTCTTTCAATTTCTGGATAATGTCTTCCTAGTTCTGGATAATGTCTTTCAATTTCTGGATAATGTTATCCTAGTTCTGGATAAAGTCTTTCAATTTCTGGATAATGTCTTCCTAGTTCTGGATAATGTCTTCCGAGTTTTGGATAATGTCTTCCAATTTCTGGATGATGCCATCCTAGTTCTGGATAACGTCTTCCAATTTCTGGATGATGTCTTCTGAGTTCTGGATAATGTCTTCCAATTTCTGGATACTGTCTTCTGGGTTCTGGATAATGTCTTCCAATTTCTGGATGATGTCTTCTGAGTTCTGGATAATGTCTTCCAATTTCTGGATAATGTCTTCCAATTTCTGGATGATGTCTTCTGAGTTCTGGATAATGTCTTCCAATTTCTCGATACTGTCTTCTGGGTTCTGGATAATGTCTTCCAATTTCTGGATGATGTCTTCTGAGTTCTGGATAATGTCTTCCAATTTCTGGATAATGTCTTCCAATTTCTGGATGATGTCTTCTGAGTTCTGGATAATGTCTTCCAAATTCTGGATACTGTCTTCCAATTTCTGGATGATGTCTTCTGAGTTCTGGATAATGTCTTCCAATTTCTGGATACTGTCTTCTGGGTTCTGGATAAGGTCTTCCTAGTTCTAGGCGATGTGCCAAACTTTTACAGCCCCGCTCGATCAGATATAGGACTGGTCGATGACTCTATTAATATTCAAATTCTGTTGCTTGTATCCCGAGGTGTGTGGACGCATGAGTCGGTGTTGCTTTCTATGGATGATCTGTTTTTCTAGAGCTGTCAGCACGCTATAGATACGCTAGACAAATTTCTCATGTAATAAATACTCTTCGCTGAGGACCAGTGAAAATTTCATCACCAGGGCAAGCAGGCATGTCCATTTCGCGGATCCCTAAGTCCGCGCACGCACACGAACATACAGGCCGGCACGCGCTCACACAACCCAGGCTTTATCCATTGTTCAAGCCATACTCTGTACATAACTTAGCCCCCCCCCAACCCCGCCGCCAGGGCCGGCCCTACTCCGACAAGATGCGCTGGGACAAGATCGAGATGCTCTACTGGTTACAGGAGGAGCGCCGACGCCCGATGGAGTCCCTCGCCGAAGCTTCGCCAAGGAGTCGCGCGTCGCCGGTTCTGCCGCCGATCACGTGATACAACTCGTGACCTTGAAAGTTAGCTATTCAAATCGCGTGACTTTACTTTGAACTTTTGGTAAATTTTATCGATAGAGTTAAAATGAAATTGATACTGGAGTCGCGCTGGATTGACCTTGGCTAATCACGTGATTCGAGTTGGGGCATCACGTGACGCCAGTTCAAAGCGCTATCAGTGTACAATATACGATTAATAATAAATTATATAATTAGTACGAACAGTTACTTTATGTCCTTTATTTTCATAGACAATTTCAACGAAATCTGAGCTGCGTCTCCCGTACATGTGTCTCCTACTATTAGTAACATGTGCGCTTGTGCAGATTATCTGTTTATATTTGTTAAAAAAAATAATTAGAAAGAGACAGACTTGTGGCCTTGTATAATAGATCAGGTTTCAAAAATTTCACGGAAGTTTGTTATTTGCTTTTACTGCTTTTACATACACTAATGCTGTATACATAGATACTTACCGCCCAGTGCTTACTTGATAACTTTTCGTTGTCTACTTCTCAACCTGCTCTTCAACATGTTCTCATATCTGCTCTCACCCTAATCTCATACTTGGCATCACCTTGATATCCTTTGAACTCATAGCGGATCTCACAATAATTTCACCCTGATCTCACCCTGGTCCCCACCGGCTCACCTTGATCTCACCCTGGTCCCCACCTGCTTACCTTGATCTCACCCTGGTCCCCACCTGCTTACCTTGATCTCACCCTGGTCCCCACCTGCTTACCTTGATCTCACCCTGGTCCCCACCTGCTTACCTTGATCTCACCCTGGTCCCCACCTGCTTACCTTGATCTCACCCTGGTCCCCACCTGCTTACCTTGATCTCACCCTGGTCCCCACCTGCTTACCTTGATCTCACCCTGGTCCCCACCTGCTTACCTTTGATCTCACCCTGGTCCCCACCGGCTCACCCTGATCGCACCCTGGTCCCCACTTGCCTACCTTGATCTCACCCTGGTCCCCACCTGCTCACCCTGATCTCAATCTGATCTCATCCTTCTCTCGACCTGCTCTCAACCCGATTTCACCCTTCTCTCCTCCTGCTCTCAACCCGATTTTACCCTTCTCTCCTCCTGCTCTCAACCCGATCTCACCTTTCTCTCCTCCTGCTCTCAACCCGATCTCACCTTTCTCTCCTCCTGCTCTCAACCCGATCTCACCTTTCTCTCCTCCTGCTCTCAACCCGATCTCACCTTTCTCTCCTCCTGCTCTCAACCCGATCTCACCTTTCTCTCCTCCTGCTCTCAACCCGATCTCACCTTTCTCTCCTCCTGCTCTCATTCCTTTTTTCTCTTTCACTCCACTTAAACCTGGCTTTTTCTCTTACACAACCAGGCCATGCTCAGTTGAGTTAAAATTAAGAACAATGTTTTAGCGAGTAACCCCCGTTCATGCCTGTGGAACAGAGCTGCTGCTATGTGGAGCATTGCAACTCTATTATTAGTTGAATAAAGTCAGCCAACCCAAGTTCTACAAGCTGCCAAGATCTGAAATCGAAATCTGGCAACAGCATGCATGGCCTTTTGCGCAGCTGCATATTATTCATGTATTCGTGTATGCATACATACTTACATAAGAAAATAATAACCAAAACCACCTGTTCTTAGACACCCTTTAATTGCTGCCACAGAGTGCGGGCCCACATGTGCGCGAGCGTACCATTTGCTTAGTACTCGTAGGAGAGGGTGAAGTGTTTTTGGTCAACTTTGACCAATGCGTACTGCCCCTATACTGAGGGGTTTAGGGGAGTCGGAAATGCCGCGAGCAAACACTTCTTTGGGGTGGTGGGTTGTACGGTAGAATGTAGAGTCAATCTTTGATATCAGCGCAACGGCTTTACTAGGCCTATATTCTGTACTGTGCAATGTACTTTCATGATCTGTAGTACCAGCCCTCTCTCTCCCTTCTTTCCCCCCTCCTTCGCCTAGTGTACAGACCCTGTCTCTCTCCCTCTCCAATCTTTCACAGTCTTTTAGCCCATAAAAAGTGAATGCCCTGATTTTCTAAGACTTGCTTATTGTCCAAATCATTTCGAATGTTTCAAATTTTATTAAAAGCTAGCAGATTCTAGTATTCTAGGGTTCTAGGATGGCATTGTTCAAGGCGCCGTTTCGTACTGCCGGCTTCTTTGATCCAACCAGAGATGAGCTGGACAACTGTGATTTGGATATTCAGGTGAGCTGCTGATGACATTGGTGAGTTTAGCGATGCTGTGTGTGGAGTTTAGCGATGCTGTGTGTGCAGCAGTCAGTGTTGCTCAGTGAGGAGTTTAGCGATGCTGTGTGTGCAGCAGTCAGTGTTGCTTAGTAAGGAGTTTAGCGGTGCTGTGTGTGCAGCAGTCAGTGTTGCTTAGTAAGGAGTTTAGCGATGCTGTGTGTGCAGCAGTCAGTGTTGCTCAGTGAGGAGTTTAGCGATGCTGTGTGTGCCGCGGTCAGTGTTGCTCAGTGAGGAGTTTAGCGATGCTGTGTGTGCCGCAGTCAGTGTTGCTCAGTGAGGAGTTTAGCGATGCTGTGTGTGCAGCAGTCAGTGTTGCTCAGTGAGGAGTTTAGCGATGCTGTGTGTGCAGCAGTCAGTGTTGCTCAGTGAGGAGTTTAGCGATGCTGTGTGTGCAGCAGTCAGTGTTGCTCAGTGAGGAGTTTAGCGATGCTGTGTGTGCCGCAGTCAGTGCTTAGTAAGGCGTTTAGCGATGCTGTGTCTGCAGCAGTCAGTATTGCTTAGTACGTATATTACTACTTATGTAACCGGGTAGGCAGTATTAGCAGCGAAAGGACAAGCCAAATTGAATGTTAAAATCGCAGACGCCGGAGTACACACGGGAGGGCATTCAACTGGCGCCAGGCTGCATGATCACTCTGGCCGCCTTTGTCCTGCCGGAGACTGAGCATTTCATCGTTGACTTCATGGCGCCACAGAAGCAGATTGCGCTGCACCTGCGCGCTAAACTCAACGACCGCCTGCTGGCGATGAACTCGACGGTGGCCGGCAAGTGGCAATCGGAGATGAAGGTGCGCGAGTTGCCGCTACGTAAGGGCCGCGCATTCAGCATGTCGGTGCTGGTCACGACTAAGGCGTTCTTGGTGAGGATCGAATGACCCCAATGGGATGGGATGGCTTTGAAGCTTGGGAATATAGAAATTAAGTCGAAATCGAAGGTCAGTGTTGAGTTCCATGTCAAATTATGTCGGTCAGAGTCAGAGTTCTAGAGGTCAAGTGAGTCTAGGTGAGTCTAGGTGAGTCTAGGTGAGTCTAGGTGAGTCTAGGTGAGTCTAGGTGAGTCTAGGTGAGTCTAGGTGATTCTAGGTGAGTCTAGGTGAGTCTAGGTGAGTCTAGGCGATTCTAGGCGAGTCTAGGTGAGCCTAGGTGAGTTCAGGCGAGGTCATATGATTCTATTTAAGGTCAGGTGAGGTCAGCTGATTACGGGTGTTGATTAGATTAAATAGTTGTAGCAACCATTTTACAGAACACGGTATTCACTTGTTAAAAGTTCCAACTAGCGGTATCTTATGCCAGCAAACAACTGTAATAAAGAGCCAATTTTAACAGAGCCCATGTATTCCTCACTGTCAGATATCCTACAACGAGGAGCATTTCGCCGCGTTTCCCCACCGGATGCCCGCGGAGTCGGTGAACTCGATTGGCATTTATAGGGGCCTGAAACTGGCTGCCGTTTATTACGAAGTGGACTATAAGGTACATGTGCGCCTCTGTGATGCTTCATGACAGTTAATTTAAGACTGCATCCCAGATCGCTTATGACCCTTCTTCCACATTGCTTATGACCCTTCTTCCACATTGCTTATGACCCTTCTTCCACATTGCTTATGACCCTTCTTCCACATTGCTTATGACCCTTCTTCCACATTGCTTATGACCCTTCTTCCACATTGCTTATGACCCTCGCTCAACATCGCTTAACACTTCCTCCACATCGCTCGTAACCCTTCCCAAATATTGCACACAAGCCTTTCCAAAGATTGCTCAAAACCCTTCCCAAATATTACTCATAACAATTCGAAAAGATTGCTTATAAGCCTTCTTCCCGATCCTTTGTCAGCCTTGTTCACGACTGCTCATAACCCATTCTAAAGGTCGCTCATAACCCATCCCGAACATCGGTCATAACCCATTCTAAAGGTCGCTCATAACCCATCCCGAACATCGGTCATAACCCATCCTAAAGGTCGCTCATAACCCATCCCGAACATCGGTCATAACCCATTCTAAAGGTCGCTCATAACCCATCCCGAACATCGGTCATAACCCATTCTAAAGGTCGCTCATAACCCATCCCGAACATCGGTCATAACCCATCCTAAAGGTCGCTCATAACCCATCCCGAACATCGGTCATAACCCATCCTAAAGGTCGCTCATAACCCATCCCGAACATCGGTCATAACCCATCCTAAAGGTCGCTCATAACCCATCCCGAACATCGGTCATAACCCATCCTAAAGGTCGCTCATAACCCATCCCGAACATCGGTCATAACCCATCCTAAAGGTCGCTCATAACCCATCCCGAACATCGGTCATAACCCTTCTCCCAGATCGGTGGCAGTCCTTCCTGAAGAGCGATCACGGAATGCGGCCCACACATTCGAGAATGCACACTCACCCACAATTGCAGTACAGCCCATTGCGCTTCACCATCAGCGAAGCAGATAGTGACAAAGCCGCAGCTTCATCAGCAGCCTCCATCTATTCGGCCGTTTATCCCCAGCTTCCCTACCGAATGTCGCTGGAGGGTGTCGATAAAACTGGTGGCGGGTTTTTCTCTGCAGGAGCCTGCCTGCTCATCACCATGAAACCTGACTTTCTGGCCAAGACGTGAGTGCTGTCCAGATAGTGAATCTCTGTGTCCAGATAGTGAATCTCTGTGTCCAGATAGTGAATCTCTGTGTCCAGATAGTGAATCTCTGTGTCCAGATAGTGAATCTCTGTCCATATAGTGAATCTCTGTGTCCAGACAGTGAATCTGTGTCCAGATAGTGAATCTCTTTGTCCAGATAGTGAATCTCTGTCCAGATAATGAATCTCTGTGTCCAGATAGTGAATCTCTGTCCAGATAGTGAATCTCTGTCCAGATAGTGAATCTCTGTGTCCAGATAGTGAATCTGTGTGTCCAGATAGTGAATCTGTGTCCAGATAATGAATCTCTGTGTCCAGATAGTGAATCTCTGTGTCCAGATAGTGAATCTGTGTGTCCAGATAGTGAATCTCTGTGTCCAGATAGTGAATCTCTGTGTCCAGATAGTGAATCTCTGTCCAGATAGTGAATCTCTGTCCATATAGTGAATCTCTGTGTCCAGACAGTGAATCTGTGTCCAGATAGTGAATCTCTTTGTCCAGATAGTGAATCTCTGTCCAGATAATGAATCTCTGTGTCCAGATAGTGAATCTGTGTCCAGATAGTGAATCTCTGTCCAGATAGTGAATCTCTGTGTCCAGATAGTGAATCTGTGTGTCCAGATAGTGAATCTGTGTCCAGATAATGAATCTCTGTGTCCAGATAGTGAATCTCTGTGTCCAGATAGTGAATCTGTGTGTCCAGATAGTAAATCTCTGTGTCCAGATAGTGAATCTCTGTGTCCAGATAGTAAATCTCTGTCGAGATAGTGAATCTCTGTCCAGATAGTGAATCTGTGTGTCCAGATAGTGAATCTGTGTGTCCAGATAGTGAATCTGTGTGTCCAGATAGTGAATCTGTGTCCAGATAGTGAATCTCTGTGTCCAGATAGTGAATCTCTGTGTCCAGATAGTAAATCTCTGTCCAGATAGTGAATCTGTGTCCAGATAGTAAATCTCTGTGTCCAGATAGTGAATCTCTGTCCAGATAGTGAATCTCTGTCCAGATAGTGAATCTGTGTCCAGATAGTGAATCTGTGTGTCCAGATAGTGAATCTCTGTGTCCAGATAGTAAATCTCTGTGTCCAGATAGTGAATCTCTGTCCAGACAGTGAATCTCAGTATCCAGATAGTGAATCTCATTATCCAGATAGTGAATCTGAGTATCCAGATAGCGAATCTCAGTATCCAGATAGTTATTCTCATTATCCAGATCCAGAGTGACACACGGAGACACACAGCATCCATTATCCTTCATCAGCCACACACCGTGTCGCGCTATTCCAGCCTGAACATCGCATTCACCCGGGTGGACGGGCAGCCAGCCGTGGACCTGGAGCTCTACGTTAACCACTCCCAGGGCCGCGTCAGCCTGCACTCAGAATCTAAGGTGACCAAGGACTGCTCTCTCTGGAGCCTCATCGGACTCAACCGGCGACGGCATGTCGACATTTGCGTCTGCTGTACCGACACAGCCATGCGGGTGAGGGCTGGCTGACTGTCGACACAACCTCACTCCTCACCTACCTCACCCCGTCTACATTACTCCAGTCTAACTCACTCCAATCAACTCGACTACAATCTACCTCACTACAATCTCCCACTCAAGTCTACCTCACTCCAATCTACCTCACTCCAGTCTACCTTACTCCAATCTACCTCACTCCAACCTACCTCACTCCAATCTACCTCACTCCAGTCTACCTCACTCCAGTCTACCTCACTCCAGTCAACCTCACTCCAATCTACCTCACTCCAATCTACCTCACTCCAACCTACCTCACTCCAATCTACCTCACTCCAGTCAACCTCACTCCAATCTACCTCCCTCCAATCTACCTCACTTCAGTCTACCTGACTTCAGTCTACCTCACTCCAGTCTACCTCACTCCAGTCTACCTCACTCCAGTCTACCTCACTGCAATCTATCTCCCTCCAATCTACCTCACTCCAGTCTACCTCACTCCAATCTACCTCACTCTACTCTACCTCACTCCAGTCTACCTCACTCCAGTCTACCTCACTCCAGTCTACCTCACTCCAATCTACCTCACTCCAGTCTACCTCACTCCAGTCTACCTCACTCCAGTCTACCTCACTCCAGTCTACCTCACTTCAAGCACCGATCTCTATATGTTAAGATCCTCTTACTCTGCTCAGGTCTTCCTGTAGTTTGCAGCGCACTCGTATCCGTAACTGCAACACATCCTTGACATTTCTGATGACATCAAGGCTATTTTCGGGTGCAAAATAAGTCAAATTAAAATCTTAGTTACAAATTGTTAAAATATGCAAACGCCAACAGTGCAATGCATGCCAGGCTCATAGTTAACGCATATTTGAGCAAACAATTGGAGTCTGCCGCGCCAGTTTTCAGAGGGAAATTATCGAACAAAAATACACAAAGCCAGCCAAGCCGGGGGAACCGGCTGCGGAGGCTGGTGGAGGGCTTCTTGCCCAGATAGAATTCAGCCTCTGCGTGCCACGGTCGCCTCTGAAGCCTGACGACGCGTCGTCGACTTCCCGAAAGACTGCCAAGTGGATAATGGGATCGGGGGCGAGAAAAAGTTGGCAAGCTTCCGGCCTCTCCGCCTTCTTCCGTTTTCCTAGAAATGCTGCTTCCCCTTTAGAATGCGACACTTTCGTGGAGTCCTCTCGAGCAGAATCTTTTTCCTTTGGCTCGCTACAGCGGGAGCGGAGATTGGCAGCTTCCTGTCAGGAGAGACCCCCCCATTGAGACGGGTCTTCTGAAGTCGCTTACTGACGCACTTGTGGACCCAGCCTGCAACCCTGCGATGGAGTATCTTAGTTTTTGAGTTGAATGAATGAACCACTGATAAAGGGATTCCGTTTATGAGTATGAGTTCATGAGTGAGTTCATGAGTTCGTGAGTTCATGAGTGAGTTCATGAGTGAGTTTATGAGTGAGTTCATGAGTGAGTTTATGAGTGAGTTCATGAGTGTGAGTTTATGAGTGAGTTTATGAGTGAGTTCATGAGTGAGTTTATGAGAGAGTTCATGAGTGAGTTCATGAGTGAGTTCATGAGTGAGTTCATGAGTGAGTTCATGAGTGAGTTTATGAGTGAGTTCATGGGTGAGTTCATGAGTGAGTTCATGGGTGAGTTCATGAGTGAGTTTATGAGTGAGTTCATGAGTGAGTTCATGAGTGAGTTCATGAGTGAGTTCATGAGTGAGTTCATGAGTGAGTTCATGAGTGAGTTCATGAGTGAGTTCATGAGTGAGTTCATGGGTGAGTTCATGAGTGAGTTCATGAGTGAGTTCATGAGTGAGTTCATGAGTGAGTTCATGAGTGAGTTCATGAGTGAGTTCATGAGTGAGTTCATGAGTGAGTTCATGAGTGAGTTCATGGGTGAGTTCATGAGTGAGTTCATGGGTGAGTTCATGAGTGAGTTCATGGGTGAGTTCATGAGTGAGTTCATGAGTGAGTTCACGAGTGAGTACAAAATTACCATCAATCAATAGGAGTTGTGCACTAGACTCACTGTATTTCGCCAAGCACCGCATCCAACTCCCCCCCGCCCCCAGATATTCATCTGCCACCGGCCGGTGTTTCAAGCGACTCGGGACCAGCTGCAGTCGCTGTGGGGCCGAGTCTCCGGGCTGAGCATAGCCGGCAATGCCGACCTGATCGTCGCCCACTTCAGTCGACGTGGCTGATTCTAATGGCTGTTTTTTGTGTGCGTCACGTGACTCCCGGTAACGTGGACAACCTCACATCGCCACAGACAATTGAATTAGTTAGTCACGTGATTCCTCCCAGGAATATTCGCGTTTTATTGGTGCATGCTGGTATCATAAACTCGCTATCATTCACTGGTTAGTAACCACCAAAATTGGATAAAAGTATTGATTATAAAAATGTTACATTCAAGAATATTTCTGATCACATTTTTTGTTTAAATCGAATTCATTTCGCGCGCTTGCGCTCTCAAAATCAACTATTCATGGAAATTTCGACGAAATCAACTGACTGATGTTTTGAGCAACAGCAATGGCATGGGTGGGAACTGAGCAAGATTTTTCCTGAGATTAGCTGCATCTGGTGTCCAGCTTCCCACTTACAATCTTTTAGCCGTCTCGATCAATGCTTTTAATTAGCCTGTCTCCAGCCACCAAGAGCCCGTTGAGAACACTTTTCTTTTTTCAATCATTTTAATGATTATCCTCAGTTGGAGAGTCTTTCCTGCTCGGGACAGCTCGACCACTCCTTGCAGGCAGCTCGTGGACCCTCCTTTATTGACCCTCGTTGGAAAACCCTTGATGCGCCAGTCAAGTGCATGCCAATGTGCCAACGTTTTTTTAGAGCTTCGTCTTGACGCAGCAATTCTGATCCTGGGAAAAAAAGTAATTGACAAAAATTCATTCAGAAAACATAGATACCAAGGATTTCGACTGCTGCAGACACTTTTCCAGACATCTTGAGCACTCGTGTTATTCCCGGTAGCCTTCCTTGCTCAGCTATTTCTCTTTCGCGAGAATTTTTCCAGACATTTTTTGTCATTTCCATGACGTCTTTTTCGAGTTGCTAGGTAGGAAGAGAGCCCTAAAGACAAGCTGTATTTGCTCATTTGCAACAAAACAGCTTCCAGGACGTGAAACTGACACTTGAAAATGGCACACAGCTAAGAAAAGTCTTTTTTCCTCAGTTTTTGTCTGAAAATTTCTGGCCTAATTGGGTTAACGTTTCAGGAGGACGTCGCACTTCAGGGAAAAAAGTTCTTTTTTCCGAGTCATGGCTGGCTTCTCCTCCGATAAACACCAGCTGCGAATCCCGGCTGCTGCCAGATGACTAATGATGCCTGTTTTGCCAGTCCGCAGCTGTACATGTATACAGTGTCGTTGAAGTTGACGCGAGTCGAATGTGCTGCACTTTCCAGAATTTTTCTCAAGACACTCCAGACCCTTTGAGAATTGTGGGAACAGCAGAGAACTGACGGGGAACCTTTGTCTCGGGACCTTAGGTTTGTTACATTTATTTACTTCTCAGAGAGTCTTTGGGCTCGCCGCACATCACCCCGACAGCGAGCAAACTGAAGGCAACTCCATAGTGTTTTCAATGCACTGTGTTGATTTTTTAAATATTTTAATTTGCCGCGCGTTGTCCAGGATACAGAAGCAAAGCTGGTCAACAAAAATATTATATTTATTTGAATGGTTTAGATTTTCACTGCTCCGGGTTGTTTAAGAATTTGGTGGTAGATGTTTGCTAGATTGCTTGTACTGTATGTTACTTTTCTGTGGAGGGGGCAACACTAGACTGAATTTCTGTCTTTGGATGAATATTTGCGTTCTGTTCTCTGTGTATTTTATAGCCTATTGGCTACGGTGCTCCTGCGTTTTAACATTCAGTTTAAAAACTTCTACCCCCTTTCCAATCACCCACCTCACTAGAGAATCCCTTCACCAGCTCGATTCTAATTGGCTGTGGCTCTTGCGTTTTGTAGCATTCAGTTAAACAACTTCTACCCCTCCGATCACCCACCTCACTCCAGAATCTCTCCTCCAGCTCGATTCCGATTGGCTATAAAATATTCGCACTAATTCATCCAAGACAGATTTAGAGGTGAAGCATAGTAGAGAAGGGTTTTATTGTCTACCAATTAGTTTCAATATCAGAGCAGCTTAATGTAGATATTGATGGAGGAGAGTGAGTCAACTGTTTTTCCATCAGGCCGGCGTCATCACTTGCCGTCGTTGTCGTTCCTCGCTAGCTCGCGGCGCAGAAGCTCTGACAGGCGGCGTAAGAACATCTCGCGGTCATCGTCGGCGGATCGTTTGATCTCCATGAGGCCGCCGCCGGACATGTAGCGAACTGGCCAGGCGCGCTTCAGGCTGCGTGTGGCGGGCGGCAGAAATGTAGATAATTAGTCAGAATGCGCATTTAAGGCGGCCAATCGTTTGATGTCTGGATGACGTAATGACAGTATAAATATGGCTTGTCGGGATTATGATTAAAATCGTCGACCGAGGCCACCAACTTTGTCTAGTCTCACCTAGAGATTCCCCGACACCTGTCAAATTAGAAAAAACCGCTCTACCCGTTTCCTGGTTCCTTTGAATATCAACCTGCAGAAATTTGAGGTTTCTACAAATCATTTATCTGCGATTGTCAACAGAGTCTTAACGAGCGTATTGATTTTTGAGATCGATTTTTATTACCTTCCTGATCAAGTTGAAGATCTTCCAGAAATCATTTGTCCCTCAACCCATTATTGGTTGAAGAATATAACGAGTGGAAGGAATTGGACAATAGACAGTTTGGCAATAGACAGCGCTGCAATGGTTGTCCTCCTTCTCAGCTGAAGTGACAAGTGGCTACTCAAATCTCATATATTGAAACCGAAATCATTATTCCAACTGGGTGATCCTGTTTGAAACTAGCGATGCACTCGCAGCCCACACTGCAGTAGCTGCTCTGACATTAGCCTTATTTTAGATATGCTTGTCTACGAAGCACTGGGACAACTCGTCATAAAATATATATTCTGCTCAGATTCTGTTCCATAGTGAGCAGCCATGCCATACAACACTGATTTAGCACCGATCCATATCTCTGGGAGGAGTGCAAATTCTTTGCCGCAGCATCCTGATGAAGCTACAGATAAAGATGGCATTAGCAAAACTAATTTTTGAGAAATATTTCTATTTCTAATTTTTCTTATTTCTGCAGCAGTGAGAAACCGCCTACTGAGACCTACTAGGAAGGACTGTTCTGAGCAAAGAGAATCAGTCCAAGTCAACTGACGGAACGCTAGCAAGAAGTACCTTCTGTACTACACTACGAGTATAAATAATACGCATAAAACGTTGATTTCAACACAGCAAAGCTGGCAGGAAATTGGGCTAAACGTACTTTTCCGAATTTTCTTTCTTAACTGAAGCTTCATGAGGAGGGGTTGGTTCATTGATGACAAGCGTTTGTTTACCGGGTAAATGTACATAGGATTTTCTAGAATTCTAGAATCGCCACGAGGTGACCGCATGACTCTATGCCCACGAGGTGGCTACGTGACTCTATGCCAACGAAGTGGCTACGTGACTCTATGCCCACGAGGTAGTCACGTGACTCCATGGCTATGCCCACGAGGTGGTCGCGTGACTCTATGCCAACGAAGTGGCTACGTGACTCTATGCCCACGAGGTAGTCACGTGACTCCATGGCTATGCCCACGAGGTGGTCGCGTGACTCTATGGCCACGAGGTGGCTGCGTGACTCTGACCACGAGGTGGCTGCGTGACTCTATGGCCACGAGGTGGATGCGTGACTCTATGACCATGAGGTGGCTGCGTGACTCTGACCACGAGGTGGCTGCGTGACTCTATGACCACGAGGTGGACGCGTGACTCTATGACCACGAGGTGGCTGCGTGACTCTATGGCCACGAGGTGAATGCGTGACTCTATGGCTATGCTGGTGTCTGACCTTGCCTGGTCTTTCTTAAAACCAATGTGTGGAAACTTCGAAAATCTATTTTTTGTTTTAAAAATGCACGTGAATCGTTTTTGATAGTTTTCCCTAGCTTAGAGAAAACGCATTAGCGACTGTCCAAATCGATAGACTTACTTGTCAAACCCACCTCAGACCCGACACCCTGGCCATGGCTCTGAAATGAGCACTACTGTACTGATCAATGATCATTTTTACTGTTCGAAAAGTCTCTGCGTGGGAGGATAAGAAAATTCAGAAAAAAAGATTAATTTTTTCACTCGGCGGAAAAATTGTCGACATGCTATAGGCGGGGTTCAAAGCAGAATGAATTGGATAAGATGAGCATGAGCTGGGCGGGAAACCCCGGGCCGGGACGGGTGAGACAAGCCGGCTGCGTAAATATTGGCCGAGAAGATTAAAATAATAATAATAAGCGGGAGGTGGCTGGGGGTTCTGCGATTTTCTGCAACAGTCTGGTCCTGCTGGCTGCTTCTAGGGGAGGAGTTGGCCGGGGCAGCAAAAAATGTGTTCTGCAATCAGCTTATCGGCTTTGTGCTTATTAATAATTAATTTCCTATCAACTTTTTTTTCTCTCTCTCTCTCTCTGTCTCTGTCTCTGTGTGTCCCGCATTTTGCAACTCATCATCTGGGCGAACACTTTGCCGCAGTGAAAGCAAAACACGAGTGGCATTGAGCGGCTGCTGCTACCCGGGCAAATCGAATGCACAAAACATCGGGACGAAATTTGATTCTCTCTTTTGGGAGAGAAAGCAACCCCGGCAACAGGAGGATTTCTCCTCCACATCCGACCTTTCGAGCCCAATCTAAAGAAGATTAGGCCCGCTCTACAGGTCCTCGTTACGGGGGGGCTTGAAATATTAGACACCTTTGATTAGCTGAGCCTGCGCTGATTTGCCCCATTTCCGCCATGTGTTTCTCTGGCTGGGGTCCGGCTCCGTTGCCACGGCTGTATTTGTCTGCACAGCGGCGCTGGTCATCTACTAGAAGCAATCGAGAATGGACTCTGAGCGGCACCGACTCCCAAATGTGACACGGAGAGCGGCTAAGAGGAAAACCGGATGAACGTCAATTGGAGGGGGCTTAAGAAGGAGCTGTCATATATGCGAGAGGTTAGTATTTACGTAACTACATGTATTAGCTAGGATAAATCCTTGCAGAACTTCACCTTTACTCAGGAAGAGAGAATCGCCTCTCCTTCCCTTCTCTCCCTCTACTTCATCTGTCCGATTTTTCTCTGCGGATTTTCATTGCGACAATGCAGAGGGGGCCTCAATTCTTTCTCATGCGGACACCTGCCGCTTTGCTCACCGCGTTTTTCACGCTTCGCTCATTTAAATTCTCAAGCCTTGCCTTTGCCCAATATTTACAGAAGTCTGCCAGCATCGATTTTGCGCATTTTTATAACAATTCTGCTGCGTTCGATTTTCAGATTTTGGCACGAATTCGGAGCCAATTTCATTCTAGTCTCAGCCAGACAGCCAAATCAACTCGCTGGCTAATATCCCAATAAGTGCCCTGTAAAAGGGATAATAAAATCATCTCGAAGCCAGCATCAATGTGTAGCACATTGGGGCTGGAATGGGAGGCAGTTGGGTTTGAAGCCGCTGACAGACAGACAGACAGACAGACAGACAGACAGACAGACAGACAGACAGACAGACAGACAGACAGACAGACAGACAGACAGACAGACAGACAGACAGACAGACAGACAGACAGACAGACAGACAGACAGACAGACAGACAGACAGACAGACAGACAGACAGACAGACAGACAGACAGACAGACAGACAGACAGACAGACAGACAGACAGACAGACAGACAGACAGACAGACAGACAGACAGACAGACAGACAGACAGACAGACAGACAGACAGACAGACAGACAGACAGACAGCATGCTTTTTGCTCTGATTAACCCAGCCACTCACTGATGCTCCTCGGCAAATTCGGCCTTCATATGGCCGGCCGGCTCCTTCATTGGGCGGGACAGGCAGACGGCCGCCAGAGCTGCAATGCAAGAAGTTGGCACCTAGTTAGCTAGACTAGACCTGGTTAGACAGACTAGTGAACCAAATAAATTAATGGCTAATAAAACGTTATTAGCGCAACGGGAAGATTTAACTGTTTTTTTATAGTTCCGGTAAATTTGGGACCCAATTATTCCTTGCATTTCTGAGACGGAGAGAAGCGAAAAAAGAGGCGGACAGAAATAAAGGGGGTTACAGACAGGAGAAGACTAATAGAGACAGTTAGAGACGGGCAGACAAAGAGCTGGACAAACAGAGACAGGCAGAGACAGACAGACAGACAGACAGAGACAGATAGAGACAGACAGATAGAGACAGAGACAGACAGAGACAGAGACAGATAGAGACAGAGACAGACAGAGACAGAGACAGATAGAGACAGGCAGAGACAGGCAGAGACAGGCAGAGACAGGCAGAGACAGGCAGAGACAGATAGGCGGTTAAATCACCTGTGGGTGCAGCAGATGCACGCCAACCCTCTGCACTGCGGTGCCCCATCATTGCCGGTTTCAAGCTGACGTTGGCTTTTCAGTTTTTAATGGTTTCATACAATTCAGTATATTATTACTAACTATAATTACTAGTAAAATTACTAACTATACATATCGGATTTCAACTCAAGACAAACTCTACTTGTACCCTACTTGCAGCCTTCCTGTCTCTCCTCTCCCATATCTACCTCTGTCTCTATTATAATTTCTAATAGTCAGAGCCAATCTATTAATGGTAGCCCATGAGCTGCCAGGTAAACTCTTCTCTGCTCCCTGTCTCTATCAGCCTTCCTATCAAACTGATTGGAATCTATTATTTTTTACTCAAAGCAACTCACACCTATACACTAAGCCATGGGGTATAGCCCTCTTCATGTCAAATTTCCTGGGCACTCAGCAGCTGCCATATTGTGCTAGGCAAGTCAACTGACTGATTGAGCGGTACTGTGCTCTGTTTGAGCTGGCTGACGGAGGCAGGTGGGTGGGAGCCAGTTGCTGTGCCCTCATCATTTGAAGCGATTAAAATTGAGCTAAGATTTTGCATTTTTGTTAAAAATCTTGATGAACAAAGCGGCATGTGATTCACCCACACATTCTTGCCGTTCTCCAAACGTTTTCCAAAAAGCTGAAGAAATTATGTGACTGACTTATTAATTAATCATATGGGATTGCCTGCATGCTGCAGCAAAACTCGGTTTTGGAATGCTATTTTTAGCATCTCTGATGTGACTGCAACATGATCTGACATATGGATAGCTTTATTTTGAAATCACTGGCACTCGCACTCGCACTGACGCTCGCACTGACACTCGCACTGACGCTCGTACTGACACTCGCACTGACACTCGCACTGACACTCGCGCTGACAATCGCACTGACACTCGCACTCACACTGACACTCGCACTGACACTCGCACTGACACTCGCACTGACACTCGCGCTGACAATCGCACTGACACTCGCACTCACACTGACACTCGCACTGACACTCGCACTGACACTCGCGCTGACACTCGCACTGACACTCGCACTGACACTCGCACTGACACTCGCACTCGCACTCGCACTGACAATCGCACTGACACTCGCACTGACACTCGCACTGACACTCGCACTGACACTCGCACTGACACTCGCACTGACACTCGCACTGACACTCGCACTGACACTCGCACTGACAATCGCACTGACACTCGCACTGACACTCGCACTGACACTCGCACTGACACTCGCACTGACAATCGCACTGACACTCGCACTGACACTCGCACTGACACTCGCACTGACACTCGCACTGACACTCGCACTGACACTCGCACTGACGCTCGCACTGACACTCGCACTGACACTCGCACTGACACTCGCACTGACACTCGCACTGACACTCGCACTGACACTCGCACTGACACTCGCACTGACACTCGCACTGACACTCGCACTGACACTCGCACTGACACTCGCACTGACACTCGCACTGACACTCGCACTCGCACTCGCACTGACACTCGCACTGACACTCGCACTGACACTCGCACTGACACTCGCACTGACACTCGCACTGACACTCGCACTGACACTCGCACTGACAATCGCACTGACACTCGCACTGACACTCGCACTGACACTCGCACTGACACTCGCACTGACAATCGCACTGACACTCGCACTGACACTCGCACTGACACTCGCACTGACACTCGCACTGACACTCGCACTGACACTCGCACTGACGCTCGCACTGACACTCGCACTGACACTCGCACTGACACTCGCACTGACACTCGCACTGACACTCGCACTGACACTCGCACTGACACTCGCACTGACACTCGCACTGACACTCGCACTGACACTCGCACTGACACTCGCACTGACACTCGCACTGACACTCGCACTCGCACTCGCACTGACACTCGCACTGACACTCGCACTGACACTCGCACTGACAATCGCACTGACAATCGCACTGACACTCGCACTGGCGTGATTTAGGCTCAAGGAGGACCCCAAGGCGCAAAGTTTACGCACTTGGCCTGAGGATGAGAAAATCAAGGTAAATTGTAACAACATTCGTGCGTGTGCGTGCTCACGGACGTGCGGGATGTGCTCAGAAGTTAAAGGCAGCATCCACAGCCTCCTGCAGAATGTTCAAGTACGTCCTATCTAAACGACTGAGACCTATGCATGTAGGGAGAAAGTTCGATTTTGTGTCATGTGAGAATTCAAAGTGAGACTGGAAAACTCCACGTACCCAGTGTAAACTTTTTAATAGTCATCAATCAGAGGAGCCAGTGCAACAACTCAACTAAGTTAGTTATTCATGGAGAGTCTGCATGTCAGTTCTACATCACTCTTAAAATGTTGCTCGTGCTATCGCTGCGCAGTACAGGCTGCAGGGAGCGATGGAGCTTCGACATCTTTTCCATCTTTAATCTAAGAAAGTATTCCCACAGATTTGGAGCAGGACTGATTGCCGAAACCCCGAGGGGTTGACAATCCCTCTTTCCTAAATATAAACAAAAACACTAATCGCATTTTCTTCTGGAAGAGACGCGGCATCTGTCAGGTTACTGGTCACTTTTTAGCAATACAATGTGATAGGAATTTTCGTTGCAAATCGAGCTGCGCTTACCAATCACAATGCAGAGCTGGATGCAGAGAGTCTTGGACATCGTGTAGTCTCAATGGGCTGATTTTACCTGCCAAAAAATTATAATTGGAATAATTAGTCTCAAGCAGTTAACTGGAAAACTGAGAGTATTTCTTCGGGACTCAAGCAAAATCTGGAGGTCGGGAAGAGTTCCGCCCAAGTTAAAGCAGCAGAAAACTCATTAGTCAGATGACATTCTGACATGACTTGGAGGAATGCTCCTTCCCCCCCCCCAGAAATCCAAGAGTCGAAAGTGAGCACGAAGCTTTGAGTAAACTAACAGCGCTTCGGAGCCGGGTCCGGATCCAGCGCGATCTTAATCTCCGGAACCCTCACTGCGACGCGGTCAATTTGCTTTGCTTACCAAACTTTCTTGACCGGTAATTTTCCAATCGTGTCGCTCGGCGATGCAGGAAGTCCTCGAGGGAATTCAACGCAAATAAGGAGACGAATGTCAAAGCGCGCGCAAGTATGAAGTCGGTTATTTCTTGGTTCGGGATGGCAGCGAATCTTCCCCGCGGAGCGGCCGACGGATTTATGCGCCACCAGGAGGCTGGCCATAGGGGTCCCTATTGGCCACGGGCCTACTCAGCTGAATGGATGAAGAGCTGGCTGTTCAGCCAATGCATATGAATCAGCCTACAGTCGCTCACAGCTGCGCGGTTTGCAAATCAGACTGCAGCCAAAACATGAACAATGAGCAGGTCACGAGTATACTACTGTTGAGATAAAAAAGTAGCCATTATTGAAAAATTCATCCACTTTTTAAGAAGCATCCTAGTTCCTTATAAGCTTCGTTGTTAGTCCACAGGGAGCATTCCGCTGAGACCCCTGAGCACGAACACGCGAGTGGGCACGCGCTCACGCTGGGTGTACAGTGGGCTTGACTATAGCCCCAAATTAATGCGGACGCACAATGAAGATACGAACCCGGGTACTTTGGCTCCAGTTTCGGACCATGCGATAACATTTGAGCCACAGAGCTATTTATGATCCCCATCGGTATAAAATTCACTCACCAGCACAGATAAGAGTTCGCTACGTATTGAAAATCATAATCATAAATTAAACCATACAATCATTACAAGAAGTTCACATTTCAACAGCTGACGGTGTTATTAACAGTTTTTATGGTTCCGGTATATCAAAAATCATTCTGAATTTACGCAAAAATCTAACCTTTTTAAAATACCGTTTATCTATTTCGACTTTTAAAATCACATAATAATTTCATCTCAAATCCGAACTCAGTTATGGCTTGTTTTAACTACTACGTACGCACTACGTGTACGGAGTCGAGAGAGAGAAAAGAAGTAATGATGACAAGCGAGTGCGTACGTAACCAATGCACGCACATTCATAGTCACATGACTTGTTCACCCGAGGGATTCTATTTTTAGCGCGTGTACAGGAGTCTATTGATCGGTTCTCTCCGCGGACGAACTGGTTTAGAAATTTCTAGAAAGCGTGAGCGACGCAAAGTTGTGCACCGCCAGTTTGCTTGCATTTCCGTCTCTCCGATAAGAATTCATATAAGAGTTAAGAGGCCTAAGTCAAGAGCAAGCCAACGCAGCTTTTGTATCGACACAAAAAACGCAACTACAACCAACTTTCACTCTTTTGCAAGCAAAGCTCTGCTAATCTTTGGCATCGAGAAATGGCCCACGGAGGTGCAACAAGTCAGTGCTTTCAAATCATGAAAGCTGGCTGGCTGCTCAGACAGAGTAAGTCAACTACGAATACGCTTGCTTTTTTCATTTATAATCCATAGAAATAAAGACTTTCCGTGACAATATTTGCGTTCTCCGGGATTTTATTTGGTAATATTCAATAATATACCGCAAAGTCTTAATGTCTATGGTTTATACGAGATTACACATGCCTTTTTCGGGAGTTATTTTCATAAATCCCTCGGGCCTGACTCATGTTTAATCTGATACAGAATGCTAAATTTTTGTTTGTTTGTTGGCTTGTATTGGTTTGAACTATAGACTATAGATATGGTAAAATTTTGAAGCTGAAGCCTGAAGGAGTCGGTAGACAGCAGTGATCTACTGAGGAGAGTCGGTAGACAGCAGTGATCTACTGAGGGGAGTCGGTAGACAGCAGTGATCTACTGAGGAGAGTCGGTAGACAGCAGTGATCTACTGAGGGGAGTCGGTAGACAGCAGTGATCTACTGAGGGGAGTCGGTAGACAGCAGTGATCTACTGAGGAGAGTCGGTAGACAGCAGTGATCTACTGAGGAGAGTCGGTAGACAGCAGTGATCTACTGAGGGGAGTCGGTAGACAGCAGTGATCTACTGAGGGGAGTCGGTAGACGGCAGTGATCTACTGAGGAGAGTCGGTAGACAGCAGTGATCTACTGAGGAGAGTCGGTAGACAGCAGTGATCTACTGAGGAGAGTCGGTAGACAGCAGTGATGTGATCTACTGAGGGGAGTCGGTAGACAGCAGTGATCTACTGAGGGGAGTCGGTAGACGGCAGTGATCTACTGAGGAGAGTCGGTAGACAGCAGTGATCTACTGAGGAGAGTCGGTAGACAGCAGTGATCTACTGAGGAGAGTCGGTAGACAGCAGTGATCTACTGAGGGGAGTCGGTAGACAGCAGTGATCTACTGAGGGGAGTCGGTAGACAGCAGTGATCTACTGAGGGGAGTCGGTAGACAGCAGTGATCTACTGAGGAGAGTCGGTAGACAGCAGTGATCTACTGAGGGGAGTCGGTAGACAGCAGTGATCTACTGAGGATAGTCGGTAGACAGCAGTGATCTACTGAGGAGAGTCGGTAGACAGCTGTAATCTACTGAGGAGAGTCGGTAGACAGCAGTGATCTACTGAGGAGAGTCGGTAGACAGCAGTGATCTACTGAGGATAGTCGGTAGACAGCAGTGATCTACTGAGGAGAGTCGGTAGACAGCAGTGATCTACTGAGGAGAGTCGGTAGACAGCAGTGATCTACTGAGGAGAGTCGGTAGACAGCAGTGATCTACTGAGGAGAGTCGGTAGACAGCAGTGATCTACTGAGGAGAGTCGGTAGACAGCTGTAATCTACTGAGGAGAGTCGGTAGACAGCAGTGATCTACTGAGGAGAGTCGGTAGACAGCTGTAATCTACTGAGGAGAGTCGGTAGACAGCAGTGATCTACTGAGGAGAGTCGGTAGACAGCAGTGATCTACTGAGGGGAGTCGGTAGACAGCAGTGATCTACTGAGGGGAGTCGGTAGACAGCAGTGATCTACTGAGGAGAGTCGGTAGACAGCAGTGATCTACTGAGGAGAGTCGGTAGACAGCAGTGATCTACTGAGGAGAGTCGGTAGACAGCAGTGATCTACTGAGGAGAGTCGGTAGACAGCAGTGATCTACTGAGGAGAGTCGGTAGACAGCAGTGATCTACTGAGGATAGTCGGTAGACAGCAGTGATCTACTGAGGAGAGTCGGTAGACAGCAGTGATCTACTGAGGAGAGTCGGTAGACAGCTGTAATCTACTGAGGAGAGTCGGTAGACAGCAGTGATCTACTGAGGAGAGTCGGTAGACAGCTGTAATCTACTGAGGAGAGTCGGTAGACAGCAGTGATCTACTGAGGAGAGTCGGTAGACAGCAGTGATCTACTGAGGGGAGTCGGTAGACAGCAGTGATCTACTGAGGGGAGTCGGTAGACAGCAGTGATCTACTGAGGAGAGTCGGTAGACAGCAGTGATCTACTGAGGAGAGTCGGTAGACAGCAGTGATCTACTGAGGAGAGTCGGTAGACAGCAGTGATCTACTGAGGAGAGTCGGTAGACAGCAGTGATCTACTGAGGAGAGTCGGTAGACAGCAGTGATCTACTGAGGAGAGTCGGTAGACAGCAGTGATCTACTGAGGAGAGTCGGTAGACAGCAGTGATCTACTGAGGAGAGTCGGTAGACAGCAGTGATCTACTGAGGGGAGTCGGTAGACAGCAGTGATCTACTGAGGAGAGTCGGTAGACAGCAGTGATCTACTGAGGAGAGTCGGTAGACAGCAGTGATCTACTGAGGGGAGTCGGTAGACAGCAGTGATCTACTGAGGAGAGTCGGTAGACAGCAGTGATCTACTGAGGGGAGTCGGTAGACAGCAGTGATCTACTGAGGAGAGTCGGTAGACAGCAGTGATCTACTGAGGAGAGTCGGTAGACAGCTGTAATCTACTGAGGAGAGTCGGTAGACAGCAGTGATCTACTGAGGAGAGTCGGTAGACAGCTGTAATCTACTGAGGAGAGTCGGTAGACAGCAGTGATCTACTGAGGAGAGTCGGTAGACAGCAGTGATCTACTGAGGAGAGTCGGTAGACAGCTGTAATCTACTGAGGGGAGTCGGTAGACAGCAGTGATCTACTGAGGAGACTCGGAGTCGGTAGACAGCTGTAATCTACTGAGGGGAGTCGGTAGACAGCTGTAATCTACTGAGGAGAGTCGGTAGACAGCAGTGATCTACTGAGGAGAGTCGGTAGACAGCAGTGATCTACTGAGGAGAGTCGGAGTCGGTAGACAGCTGTAAGCAACATTTAAAGCGCTGCTTTACGTTCATTGGCAGGCGACATCCTTCACCGTTGGAAGAAATGCTGGACGGTAATCTACGCCAACGGCGACTTAAAGTACTTCGAATCGCCAGACAAGCTGATCGCCGAAGAGACCCTCTCCATCCCTGTGGAGGTGCAGGGCACAATGCGCGGCGAGGCCTGCCGGGTCAGCCCGCCGGACGGTCGGCCCTACGCCGCTGTATTCGCTTTCTCCACGCCGGACAAAACTTGGCGCTTCTGCGCCGACGATCCGGACGATGCGGACGCCTGGCTGCTGACGCTTGAGGAGGCGCGTCAGGCCAGACCGGCATCGGCGCCGCTGCCGCAGCAGTACCATCAGTACAGGCAGTACCAGCAGCCGCCTCCGCCGCCTCCGTACAGTCAGTACGGCTACGGGCCTCAGCCGGCTAATCAGGGACAGTACCAGTCGCAGCGGGTAATCTACGTTGAGAACGGCTGCAACGTGCCGGCAAGGGTAATCTATCACCCGGACGGCAATACTGTGGTCGTCTACGAGGATGGCCGGCCGCCGTTCTGCCATCGGCACAGCTGCTACGGCTGTCGGTCGTGCTGCGCCGGCGACGCGGCTCTGGGATTCGCGGCCGGAGCTCTGCTGTTCTCTCCGTTTCTCTGGTGGCCGATGTGGTGTTAAGCCAATACAGCACTAAGCGCGTGTGTATAAAAACATTGAATTTTATTCCTATTGCACACAAAGTCTATTCATGCTTTCGTTGCTTTTCTTGTGCTTAGTACTCGTATTTGTTTAATGTTGCATTAATCTTATGCATAATCTCGGAAGATCCTACTAGCTTGATTGCATAAAAACAATCAACTAAAAAAGAAATTCCCGACGAATTTTTTGTTACAGCGTTAAAGCAAGTAAGCTTAAATCACCTTCTACCCCTTTTTAGCAAGGCCCCCTCACGCACATCACCCTTACGCCAGGCCCTCACCCCTCAAACCCATGCCAACACACCCGTCTGACGCCAGGCCCCTTTCTCAAACCCATTCATGCACACCCACCTCACGCCACGCTTCTTTCCTTACCCCTCAAACCCATGCCAACACACCCGTCTGACGCCAGGCCCCTTTCTCAAACCCATTCATGCACACCCACCTCACGCCACGCTTCTTTCCTTACCCCTCAAACCCATGCCAGCACACCCGTCTGACGCCAGGCCCCTTTCTCAAACCCATTCATGCACACCCACCTCACGCCACGCTTCTTTCCTTACCCCTCAAACCCATTCCCGCACACCCACCTCACATCAGGCTTTCAAACCCTCAAACCATTTTAAAAGGAAGCTCACGCCAGATTTCTATCCGAACCACTGCCTCGCGCCCGCATCTCATCCTGTCTTAATTCTCATCTGTCTATCCTGCAGTGCAAGAGCACTTAGTTTGCCGACGGCCGCCTTCCGATCCGAGCAAAGAGTGCAGAGGTAGTGTACTAAAGTATCAAACAAAATTTTCAGCAATCATTTATTTTTCCGGTTCATACAAATTTATACTGATTATAACTAGATACTGGTAGAATTGCGATTTTATCTGTTGTATTCGAATATTTTGCTTCATTTAAGCCTAAAACGGTATTTACCAACAGCTTTTCATTAACGATACTTGCGTAGTTGCTGTTTTATTTTCATTTTCATTATTTAAAACTATATATAGCTTCATTTATGTACTGGTTTTCCATTGATTTCTTTCCCCAATATGTCGAAGGTGTCTGTGTGATATAAATATTTATCAAATATAAACTACGAGTATTTTTAAAAATTAATTATCAAACAATAATGAATGCTTATTAATCATTTATTAGAGGCAGAAAATCAAGAGCGGCTTATGCCAAGTGTGCAGAACACCTGAAATATTTGAGACACAAAGGAGAATTCGCTTACTGTTGGTTAACAATAGCAAGATAACAGGATTCGAAAATCAGTTGCTACTCTGTAAATTGAAGAAAAAAGATACACAAGCACATTGAGACAGTGGCACAACAGCATCCGTGTTACTTTGCAGTGATAAAATAGTTATGAATTCATTTTATCGGAATGTTAGGCATTGAAGCAACGGGGTTGGGCTAACTACTTGAGTCTTAGCGGTATAGTTTGACTGGGTCGTTTTAAAAAAAAGTTAATTTACAAGGGCAGTCAGTCAGCAAGCAAGGTTTCTCATAGACAATTACACCATATCCGAATTTGAAACAATAGTCGTCTAGATTGAACAAAATCACGATATTTTGTAACTGCTTCAAGTGTACCCAACCTGTACTGTGGCGAAGTAAAGTCAGTTCGGTAATATTGTAACTTAGCTACTATATTACAGTAACAAGTAGTATAGAGTGAGCGGTCTGCGTGCTGCAGATTGAATTTTGTGAAATCACAGAAATTGCAAGAAGAAAAATCTGTGCAAAAATTATTACCAGAGAAACTATAACTCCATTACGTGGCAACTTTAAAGCTCACTTAACGCCAAGTCCAGAACGGACAATGCGTTCGTTTGCTCTGTCGTTACGTATAGCTAACTTAGTAGGAAAAGTACACGCGGTGCTCGATCACAACATTTATGAAAGCAAGATCAAAGATTAACTCGATCTATTCTCAAGATGGGACCAACTCTTTTATAGCTTGCTTTGTATAACTCCTGCATCTGCGAGATCAAAGTGATCCGCAAAAACTGTATATATTCGCCCCGACCGCTGAGAAAGTCTTATGGTCAAAAGCCCATTGCTGCCTATGACCTTCATTTGTGTATGATGATAAGCAATATGTTGGTTTGGTGTTAAAAATTAAAGGGCTGGGAAGACTAAGTTTTAAGACTAATTTATCAACCTCGTGCTAACTATAATAGAATTCACAGAAGAATAATTTACCAGTTTTTGAGGAACCTTCAACCGCAGTTCCCATTGCTGCGGGGTAAAATGCGACCCATTTCGAGAACAGAGTCGCTGCAGACTAAAGAGACTAGCTGATGATAGAAACGTTCGATCTACAATCAGGCCACCAGTAACAGCATGCCGCAAATGGCTGATTAAAAATAGAATTGAACAAGAATCGAGTGACACCATTAGGCGAGCACGGTACAGACCCTAAAATCATCTACGCTTTTCGACAGTATAGAAGGGAAACAACAGTATAACAAAAAATTGCTGTTAATTATCCATAGCTCGTAGACCAGAGGCAAAAATAAGTGCTATTAATTATGGACGGAGCTCAGAGTATTTTCAGTTGTTTGATTAATTATAATATTAAATTCAATTCTGAACACATTCGATCATATTCGGCCGGTTTGTGCTCAAATATTCGAAATAAAACCTCAGTTTTGTCTATGATAAGAGCACAACTTAACTACTTGAAGTACAGACGCTGAGACACTGTCAATGAAGTGCTAAAAACTTAGTACCTCCCATCTTACCAATGCATTTTGCACCGAAAACCCGCCTCCAGCAATAATCGCACGATTTGCAACTCAAGCGACGTTCTTCTTTTTCTCCATCGGACCGCATTGACACCTGAACAGCGTTTTTGTTGGAACCGGGATTTCAGATTATGACTCTACGCGCAGCCCATCCCAGCCAAAGGTCCCAGGCTCCATATGCTTCATAATCTTCTCAGTCATAAAACCCGGCCGACTCAGCGGCAGGCGCCAGCAGCGCCGATGCCTTCTCCAGCTCTCTCGGCGCCGGCTTTGAGCGCGCCGAGCCGAACATGTCCGCCTCCTCTTCCTCCTCGCCGTCCTCCCTGTCGCGATGGTGCTTCTTCTGCTTCTTCTTCTTCTTGTGCCGTTGCTTCTTGCTCGAGTCGGCGGCTCGCGGGCTCATGAACTGCTGGCTGGCGTTCAACGAGCCGTTCAGGAAGTCCTCACCGGATGGGGCGCCGCCGATGCCGCCCCTGCTGTCCGGCTCTCGGATCACCGGCAGGGCAGAGGTGGGAGCGACCGAACCGGCAGCTGCTGCGGCTGCCGAGGCGGCAGCGGCGGCGCCAGGCGCCGGCAACGGCGCAATTGTGGCGCCTCTGGCCAGCTTTTCGCACAGCATCTGGACGTGCTTCTTCAGCTTAGCGACGTCCTTGGCTGGCTCCAGCCGACCGGCGCCGCTGACCATCGCGTCCTACGGGGAGCCGGGGTGTGAAAGCTTCAATGAGGGTGTGAAAGCTTCAATGAGGACGTGAAAGCCTAAACAGGGGGTTTTGTGTACTCTGGCGCATCACTTTAAGCGACTTTGTCACACAACCGGCGAGAGAAACATAAGCGCGCGGATACGGACGCAGTCATACGCATAGACACACGCTCACACAGGAGTGTACAGCGGCGTTAGACTTTATTTATCGTTAGGCATGTACACTTCACTGTGCCCTGGGAGGGTTGGCCCTCAAGGGCGTTAATTTCATGAGCAGAGCCAATCCGAGATTCCAATTTAGCCCAAAATTAATGCGACTGCACTTGGAATCGAGCCTGGGCCGCTGGCACATCAGAGCGCCGCGCCGGACCACTGGGCTACGGCGCGTCCTTGTACGGAATTGGATGTCTCGGCGTTTGTTATCGACTGCGGTCACTTTGAAAGTAAACTTGGCCTTAAAAGTGTTACGTCATCACTGATGAAGAAAGAATTCCGATAGAAATTACCTTTGCGCCGCTTCGGCTGAGCCCGGTGCGCAGTAGGTGAGTCAGAGCAGCGTCCAATTGTTCAGCGAGGCCACACTCGGGAAAATCATCCAGCTGGTCGCTCAGAACGCTGCCCAGCTGTTCGGCCGGGCCGGCCAGCTGCAGCAACTCGGCCAGGGCGGCCCCGGCGGCGCAGACTCGCTGGCCGGAGGCTCGCAACGCCTGGCTGGCGGCTTCGGCTTCTTCGGCAAGCGACATGGCCTGCTCGCCGGCGCTTTCCAGCAGCAGGTCGAGGCTCTGCAGCGGCCCGGCGGTTTTGTCCTTGAATTTGGCCAGCAGCCGCTTCTGCACCGCCCTGCGAATGGGTGAGCAAATGGGGCGGGGGGCAACTACGATGGAGACTTCATCATTGTTGAAATGACAGACGAGAATGCCTTCAAAAAATTTCGCCAAATTGCACATTGGCGAGACAGAAAGTTTTCAGTTTTTTAAACACGAAAATAGCAATATTTCTCTCTTTCTGGAATCTTCCGAATGGCAAAACAAGCAAATTTGTGTTTTTTCCGAGATGCTCTCACAAGCTTATCAAGAAGTTTTTTCCTAAATGCTACCAGAGACCGGCAAGCAAGCAAGGTTGTGGCGAAATTTGTGGTGCTCCTGTCTTTTTAGTGTACTTTTTCTAGGGCTAGAAATTTTTGTTTATGGCGAAACCATTTGACTCAGGGGCTGTGTAAAAATGTCTTTTCCAAATCAGTTTAGATCTCCTATCTCTCTAAGGCACTTGCAAGGGTAGCATTATTCTACATGTAATTTAGTTGTCTGTGCATTCTACATTGGCCGATTGTGCAGCCCATAATCAACAACAAGTCAGCGGAGTTCATCAGCACCTGAACTGAGCGGCCTTCTGTTCCAGCTGAGCGTCCAGGCTGGCCACCCGCTGGCGGCACTCCCAGTGCCAGTCCACCAGTTCGCAGTAGTCCGGCAGCGGCAGCGGGCAGGCCAGGTTGCAGCGCAACGCGTCGCCATGGTGACCGCGCAGGCGTTGACGCAGCTCGCGCAGAGGCAGCGTCAGCTGGTCGAGACTGTCGCCCTGCAGGCGATACTTGCTGGCCGTCTGGGAGGCCACCAGAGTCACTGTGGCGCTGTCTGGCAGGTAGCGAAAAGCCACAGCCTGTGTGCAGTGGGATTGGTCAAAAGCGGTACTAATTTGCACTACTGATAGTAGAGAGGTAAATGAAGCTGCAACATGATAGAAAAGTTGAGAATTCCAATTTGGCAGTAGTGGATTTAGACACAGAAAAAGGCAAACACGTTGATAACTTAAATCGTTACTGTATGGAAGTCAATGTTCACTGAGCTCACAAATTCAACAATGAATAGAAGGAATGATTTAAGTGGTTCACAGAGACAATAAAAGCCATGCCTATTATGGATAAGTACAGCTGAGGAACGATATACTCAAAATTTACTCTGATGTCTAATTTTCTGAGATCTAGAAGTTCAACTGATGTAGTTTGCATTAATGCTTATGCATGTTTGCATGTAGCGTCCGTTTTTACTTTTAGTTGTCCATAAAACCAATGGCATACAGCATTGTATCATTAAGTACAAGCTGGCAATTGCAACACATTTGGTCAAACCTTGCCGTTAGGATTATTTACCTGTCCACCAGGCTCGAGCTCCGGCAGCTGCAGCTCGGGGAACAGCTGATCAAGCGGCACCGGCGGCTTGTTGAATTCCAGCGTCAGCTTGCAGCGCGCCTGCTTCTCAGGCAGCACCGGCTGGACGCACGCCGCGAACGGCAGGTGAATGACGGACTGGACGCACTTTGGCGAGCCAGCCGTGCTGGTGAAGGTGGCCACCACCGTGGCCTGCAGGCTGGCTGGGGCGCAGGCGGTGCTGTTGGGCCCGACGGAGAACTGCACCTCGGCCTCCAACGGATGCGACGAGTCCACGAAGGAGAATGTGAGGCGAGGCTGCGACACCTGCAACGGCGCCGGCGGCTGCAGGCACAGCTGCACCTCTTGAATGTGCGACTTTGTGCGGCCCTGTAAATTTGTTTTTATAAAGCAATTTTGTGTTTAATTAAAGTTGATTATGTGGACTGAAAAGGGCCGTTTTACTCGTTGTTATTCTTCATCATTTTTGCCCTGCTGCACAACGCCTGGTCCGTCCAGGTAACCTATTGTGCCATTGACAATTCCATCTGGGAGGTCACTTCAACTGCGCCGAGTCATACTGCCCACAGCTGCTGACGCTGCAAGTGCCACCCTACCGATGATGAGATGCGGGCATGCTGCATGCAGCCTATGTCTGCTTTCAAATCGTTAGGCGCGCCCTCTCACGCTGCTCTCATCTTTAATACCTACTAACAACATATTGTTATTTATGAGGTTGCTGCAATGCAAATCTACCTGAACTGTCACTGAAACTTCTGGAGCTGCACCAATTGGACGCGACGAAGCGGCCACGTGGAAGTTCAGCTGCAGGTCGGCGGTCTCCTTGACGGCTGGCAGGGAGGCGCCGCTGGTGGCCTGCCGGATTCGGCCTTGAATCGCCCGCAGCTCGCCGTCCAGCCTGGTCACGTCCAGGTCGCGGAACGCCGAGCTCGGATTCATGATCGGCAGGCTGGGGTCGGTGCCCAGGTACAGGGCGTCGCACCTGCCGTCCTCGGTGAGCGCAACGATGAGTCCCTCGGTCTGGCCGGCCGTCACCAGCTGCAGCTGCACGGGGGTCGCGCTGTGCTGAGCTCCCCAGAGCAGCTCGTTCTCGTGCAGCACCAGCAGCTGGCCGGTGCTGCTGGCCACCAGCCAGTTGGACGTCAGCGGCAGGATTGCCGCCGGTGGCACTTCAAATCGCAGCGCCCAATTTGGCTGCCCGGCCGCCTCGGAGAGGCACAGCACCGAGCGGTAGTTCAGCACCAGCACGGCCTCCTGGCGCGGCCAGGCGCGGATGTCCAGCACGAGCTCGCCGGAGTTGTGCACCCATTCGTGCTTCACCCGACGGGACTGGCGAGTTGGGGTGAGTAGGACGACTGATGGTGCATATGCGGGCCTTTCTAGAACCATTGCATTGTGAAGCCAAGGACCACTAGCAGTATATCAGGACGCTACACTTAAAGGATCGTGTAATTTTCTTGGTGGCCGATTTCCGTAAAAAATAGACTAAGACTATGAAGATAGGAAAACATCATTTTTTCATTACAAAATCAATTATTCCATTTGATTTGGATTACTAAAGATTAGCACAGTCAGGTACTCTGGAGCCATTATTTTAGGCATAGTTTCATTTCAATGCTTATTAGTAACATGCTGTGCATGCTAAATTACACGATCTTTGAGTGTAGCGTCCTGATATACTGCTAGTGGTCCTTGTGTAAAGCTTAATTGGTCCCGACAACCAACCTCCAGTTCGTCTTAGAATGGCTCTCAGCTTTCATATGACCAGGGTAATGCAGTTCATGCAGAGCAGTGTAGCAGTACAGATACTGACAATGGATAGAGAGCTGGTCATTTCTCGCTTTACCTTCGGGTCATCCTGAGCGTCAGTGGCTACGGCCAGCGAGTTGTACTTGTATGCCTCAACTACCCGGGCAGAGTTGCCAGTCACAAAAATGTCGCTAGCGGGCAGGTAGGCCATCGGACCGGGCAGCACAGCGTTGGGCAGGTAGCGAATAAAAGAGAAGCTCTCTTGCTCGAAGACCGACACCGCGGCGTCAAGATGCTGCACGGCGATGAAGTCGCGTCGTTCCACTTTTCCGAACGGGCCGCAGCAGAGATTGTAGCCGCTCTTCTTCAGGCTGTGCTCGTAGGCAAGTCGCAGAGAATAGGCTGAGCCCCCGTTGGAATGGCCCTGTGTGCAGCTCAGGGTGTACACTGCCAGCTTGCGGTCGTGCAGCACGGCCAGGCCCCGGCCCTCTGAGATCAGGTTGCCAATGGCAACGGCCAGGATTGGGCCTCGAAGATCCTTTTCCAGACAGGTGCTCTCCGTACCCGTGGCATCTCCTTTGACCGGCTTGAAAATTCGGAGAATGCCAGAGTGACTGCCGATTGCAACGAATTGCTGCAGGTCTTGCAGAAGGCGACCAGTTGCTAAGCAACCATTGTCAAACTCTTCACCAGAGCCGCATTGGCACCGCCACCAGTCTCTGGCTTTGAAAAGAGACATGGAGGCAGCATGAAGGAGGAAATTTAATTACTCTTTGTTAATGAAGAACATGTAAATAATTTATTATTTAAAATAAGATCCAATTTACTTTAAGTTTTTGCGCCTCATAAAAATTAGGAAAACCAATTGAACGTAAGTTTACAAATGTAGGTTATATTTTGCATACAAGTCTGTAAAATACAACAAGCTAGTTAATAGCTTTAGAGTATCGAGACATAATCTAATTTATCGACTTCAGTTCGCAAAAGTACAGCCAATTGCGAGCTAAAAAATCAGCATAAAAGCTTATAAGCTAGCATTCAATACATCCTAGCTAAACATTGTTTAGATATTATTTTTATATTCATATTCTGGAATGTTTATACGTGTAGTTTGTTCCTATGTGTAAAGGCAAGTTTCGATGATGTATATGTAATATATCTATAATAAACAATTGATAGTACAACATATTGTAATCCTAGACTAGTACAAAAAGCATAATCGCTATGCGACTTGTATACCTAAAACAGCAAAAGAGACTTCAAAAATAATGTACTCCACTAAATTTAGCAAGTATGAGGAGTATTTAAATAAAATAAAGTAACAGTAATTCGATTGATAACAATTGAACAAACTAATCACGTTTAATAACTTGTTGTGACTGCTCTTAATTAATAGTACAAATAGTAAAACAATTGCTTGCTTTTTCAAAATAGTTAACTCAACATACAGTAAATGTTGTGTGGACTTCCTTTCTGTAATTTTTCTGGAGCAAATACAAGAGCACATCTACCACGCGTCATGTCTCTCTAGGCTCTAGGCTGCACACGGTGGACAATTTTTAATTATAAAACAGTGTGTTCTCAATAGACAAATATGCTCATTGCTCTTGCACGAAAATAGAGCATGTAGCACAAAAATGGTTTAAATATCAACCTCTTATTGGGTAACAGCCAGAAAACTTTTGAGTATGACGAATAAACACCAGTAGTCTCAAACTGTTAAGGTAACAACTTAAATTAGTCTCTGAAATTCCACATGTTAAATTTTGGCGATAAAGCTTTTTTAGAAAGGATTAATTGACATAACAAATTTATTGTTAGTACTTTTTAAATGATGTAATACGTATGTAGCTTTATAAGTTCACGTAGTTTATATTTCTTTATTTCAAAAAAGACTTTTAACTTTACAATCGAATACACATTAATTGAGTTCAAGCTTATGACGCCGCAACTTATTTTTTAAAATGGGTAACGTGGGACTCAAGTAATTCTTACTGTAGAATCAGAGATTACAGACTTGCATGTTTTGTTTTGCTTTGACCTTTGATATTAGTAAGCAGAAAAAACAGAAACGGATAGAAATAATGCTCAAACGTGATTTGCGATCGAATTTATTAGCTAATTTCAGCCTTGCGCAACCGAACCTATCAGTATTAAGTAGGCCTAGTATATTAAATTTTGAATCTTTTGGCGAAAACACGATCAAAATCGGTGAAGAATTGCAATCTGTAGAGCGTTATGGACATTCAAGCATACAAACCTTAGAGATTTAGTATATTTAGATTTAGTATATTTAGATTGCATTGGCGGATTTACGGGGTGAGGCGTCCAGGGCCTTTTAAATCGAAGGGCATTAAATTTTTAAATCAAAGGATTTTTTAATTTCAGTGTATTGCAATTTTTATGCAAGAATTCTATAATGGTTTATCTAATGAGCTTGTGCTATAAATTTTCTCAACAATTGGTCACAGACTAGGCCCTGGCTGGCTATATATAGTGTATAGAGGATTATAAGAATAAGATCCAGTATTTTAAATGCTAAGCATTTCCTATTAAATAAGTTTAGATTTTTAAGTCTTGTTAAATAATATAACTATGCCTAGTTATATAATTACTAATAATGTGGCTAATTTAAATAAAATAAAATTTATAATATAAACAAGCATGTATTATTTAAATTAAAGATAAAATATATAGGCCTATTCTTGCTTATTATAGTTATAAAAATTCAAAATGAAAGAAGAATGGTTTTGGGCTTTTTTTCTAAAAATCAATTGTATCCTACTGCTAGTGGTTCTACATGTAGATAGGTATAGAAAATTCGGCATAGTTCTAGTTTACTTCGTTATATTCCAACCCCCCTACCCTTGAATAGGGGGCGAAATAATTTAACGCAGTAAACTAGAACTATGCCAAAAATTCATTTTAGTAAAGTATTGTAGAAAGAATAAAATATTATTTTGCCAATCATATATTTGTTTATCTCTATAATTTAAACTGGCTATGCAGCTTAGTTTTTTTTAACAAAAAGTGTAACTTAGCTTTAATGTTCTACTTTTCAACTTTTGATTATTTTTTTCTTATTTTTTTTTCTTATTTCTTTTTCATCCCATTTGGCCATTTCATAGTTCTTCTTGCTTTTTAATTTTTTGAGGGGTCAACCTTGGTTAACAGCCTCTTAGCCAAGTTTTAGACATGTATATTGCCAATAATAGTCTTAGAAATTTCTTTATAATTTCTGCCTGATATAGATTCAATTTAATATCTAGATTATTGTTTTATTTAAGTTCTTTTTTGAAAACAATTTGCATCAATTAATAAAAAAACTATTTTTTAGCATGTTTAAGGAAGAACTAGATATTTTAACTTTCAATTTGAAGTTGAATTTGTCAATCATTACTAGGCCTAAGAAAGTATCAGTATAATCTGAATCATTCAGATTATTGTTAGCTCATAAGATTAGCTTTGACAGCTGTTCTATAGATTTTAGAAATTTAGTTAAGCTACTACACCTAGTTTAATCGATGTGTATTTTGCATTTTTATTTTTATTTATCTACTAACTAGAGTATCTACCAACCTACTAGTAGTAGAAATACATACATTGTCCATGAAAATTTTACTGGTAGTTTTACCTATTAGTACAGCGATAAGTTCCTTGCCATTAACATTGATGTCTCGACATCGGGGTGGCCGCGGCTATCTCGGCCTGCTATTGCTGGCCGCAGAACTGACCCAGACAGGCCCTGTGCCGCCTGTCACTCTGTCATTCATACTGGGCCAGGCTGCCCTGTACATCGGCCTTGTGCCCAGCATGGACCTCAGTCTGAGCCAGGTCTGCATTTCCCCAGTTTGGGTCTATTATAGGCGGGACTATCTGCGCCTGTTGCTTGGCTCGTTTTATCACGCAGACGATTGGCACCTGTACTATAACATGGTGTCGTTCCTGTGGAAGGGTCGCACCCTCGAGCGCATGATGGGCTCGGCCTATTTTCTCATTCTCATTGCCGTTTTTGCGCCCCTAATCGGCTGCGTTGAAGTGGCGCTCGCCTTTGCCGCCGAGGCCGGCATGGGGAAGTCGCACTACCTTAGCGACTGCTCTGTGGGATTCTCCGGTGAGGATGGATATTGATAGATAGATAGATAGATAGATAGATAGATGGATAGATAGACAGATAGATAGATGGAAAGATAGATAGATAGATAGATAGACAGATAGATGGAAAGATAGATAGATAGATAGATGGATAGATAGATAGATAGACAGATAGATAGATGGAAAGATAGATAGATAGATAGATAGATAGATGGATAGATAGACAGATAGATAGATGGAAAGATAGATAGATAGATAGATGGATAGATAGATGGAAAGATAGATAGATAGATAGATAGACAGATAGATAGATAGATAGACAGATAGATAGATGGAAAGATAGATAGATAGACAGATAGATAGATGGATAGATAGACAGATAGATAGATGGAAAGATAGATAGATAGATAGATAGATAGATGGATAGATAGATAGATAGACAGATAGATAGATGGAAAGATAGATAGATAGATAGACAGATAGATAGATAGATAGATAGATGGAAAGATAGATAGATAGATAGATAGATAGATAGACAGATAGATAGATAGATAGATGGAAAGATAGATAGATAGATAGACAGATAGATAGATAGACAGATAGATAGATGGAAAGATAGATAGATAGATAAATAGATAGATAGATAGATAGATAGATAGATAGATAGATAGATAGATAGACAGATAGATAGATAGACAGATAGATAGATGGAAAGATAGATAGATAGATAAATAGATAGATAGATAGATAGATAGATAGATAGATAGATAGATAGATAGATAGATAGATAGATAGATAGATAGATAGATAGATAGATAGATAGATAGATAGACAGATAGATGGAAAGATAGATAGATAGATAGATAGATGGATAGATAGATAGATAGACAGATAGATAGATGGAAAGATAGATAGATAGATAGATAGATAGACAGATAGATAGATAGACAGATAGATAGATGGAAAGTTAGATAGATAGATAGATAGATAGATAGACAGATAGATAGATGGAAAGATAGATAGACAGACAGAAAAATGAATTATCACTATCTTATACAATCCCCGCTGCCTCTCCAGGTGTAATATTCGCACTAAAAGTGCTGACTACTTACAACCTGCCCCCCGGCGTCTCGTACGTGATGGGCTTCCTGCCTGTGCACTCTCGGCTGGCCGTATGGGCCGAGCTCGTCATAATCCAGCTGGTTACACCGAACGCCTCTCTGCTTGGTAAGCTAGAAGAAGATTTTTATTGTCCTGTCTTTCCAGTGCCAGAATCTGCATTGATGTCTGTGTATCAAAAGATAAAACGTATGATTGTGTAACAAAATGTTTAGCATAGTGATAAAATAGATTCATAAAATCCGTGACTTTTAGGCCACCTGGCCGGCATCCTGGTTGGCCTGGCCTACGTCAAGGGCCCCCTCCGGCTCATCATGGAGCCGCTCTGTCTGGGCATTCTTGGCGGCAATCGGACTCGGTTTTATCGGCCCTGGGGCTGGGGCTGGGCCGGTGGCAGCAGCAGTCGCGAGGAGCGACGAGCCGACCGGAGCTTCCAGGACGAGCCGCCGCCTCCGCCGCCGCCAACTCGGCGTTCGAATTCGGCAACGGCGGTGTCGGATGAGGAGCTGCGGCAGAGGCGGCTGGCTCGATTCGGTCAGACTGCGGTTCAATGAGGCCGATTCTTGTTGGTTAAGAACTGATGAAGCTGTGACGAACTGTTTTTATCCAGAATCATTTTTTATTAACTTCTCATATGTTGTAGTCGAACATGTCTCCGCGATTTTGGTTGTCTCTTTCCTTTGTTTTTTGCTTCGGTAGTTTCTTTGCTTCTTTGAACTTCTCTTCAGATACGTCAAATACAATTAATTGTACGCATTTTTGTGTGTCGAAACAAGTGTATTAAATTTGAAATAAAACCTTATTTGCTGTGTTACTGTCTTGTTTTTTCAGAAAGTCCCAATTGTTCTGGGACTAGTTAAAAAAAACTAGCGTTCCATCAAGTTTCAGAAGCTTTTTTTCTATAGCCTACATGTGTGTCCAACAATAACGGGACTCTTGCTCTTTTTCAGTTGGCTTTAACCGCTGGGCTGCTAGGACGTAAACCATGAGCCCACATTCAAAGATTAACGATCACTGCGTAATATTTTTGCCCGCACTGTTAGGTCGTTACTCATTCATTTCTTACTACTCGTTAGTAGGCCGCGTATACCTGCATCCCTAAAGTCGAGTTTGTCTAAGTGAAATAACGAACTCTCTCCGTCAGACGAAATTTCTGACAAGACCGCATAAACAAAAGCATACACCGTAGATGCCATGGCAGATAATTCAGTATCCAGCGAGGCCTGGACACCGGGGAGACGTATAAGACATCGTTCGCAACCAAAGACTTCGGTTATCATTGGGTTTCTCTAACGGAATTGACGATGCACTTCAAATTATTTCTAATGCTGCTTTTGTGCAGCGTCGGACTGTGCCAAGGGTCCTCAGCCAAACAGCTTCTGAATGTGTCCAATCTACTGACAGAAGACATCTTCGCCTGCAGCAACGGCTCGCTGTCTTCCATGTCCTTCGTTACCAGCCTGTCGATCCGCGGCTGCCCCGTCTTCGTGCACCGTCTGGGCGCCGTCAAGGCCGGTCGCTTCGTGCTCGAGCCGACCTTCTGCATCACGGAGCCGGCCGCTCTGCGCAGTCCCGGCGCCCACTTCGACCTGCTGACCAACGAGTTCTACTTCAGCTTCCCCGTCAACGTGACCGACGAGACTCTGGCGACCGAGGCGGCGTCGATGCTGAGCCACCTGTCGCCAAAGTCGGTGTCGTTTCTGGAGGTGACGAGCGTTCGGATGAACAGCTCGAACAGCCTCGCGTTCACGAAGGCCTCATTTCTGTGGGGTCCGACGGAGTTCATTGGACACCTGCGGCTGGTGTGTTCTGGGCTTGTCTGCCAATCTCTAAAGTAAATATACAGGTGGTGATCTTCAGTTTTAAAGTGATTCAGTAGATGCTTTTTGGATTGTTTAACACCGTACTGTACTTAATGTTTAGGCTTTACCTGGCAAAAGGACAGACGGAAGTGTTCCACAACATCCGCCTCGTGGCCAGCATGCGAGCTGCAGAGGGCTGCGCCGCCTTCGAGCGCGCCTTCCCGGTCACCGTCGCTCGCGCTCCGTTCCTCCCAATCGAGTCGCTGCAGAGACCCAGGAGCTCTGCTCTGCCAGCCTGCTCCGATCTCCAGCTGTTCAGAGTGGTTCAGCTGGACAACTGCACTGCCTACGTGCACCAGAGACGAGGCAAGAGAGGCCACTTTGTGATCGAACCATTGCTGTGCCCGACTCCGAGCTTCCAGCTGCTCAGAGACTTCTCACTCGGTAGCCACTATGTGAGGCTGCCCGCTCTGATCGAAGACGAGTCCGTGATCGCGGCGGTGAGGTCTCGGATCGGGTCTGCGTCAGTCGAGTCGCTGGAGTTCATGAAGCTGTGGCACGCGAGCATCCACGTGAGCAGCAGGCTGTCTCAGTGGCGGTTCGAGGCGTTGAGACTGTCTGTTGACCGGCGGACTGCGGAGCTGAGAGCTTACTGCAGTACTCAATCATCTTGCGATGCACTTGGGTGGGTCTAACTTTAGTGCTCCTTTGCTTTTAGACTGTTCTTTGATTAGCTAAATTTTAAGAAGTCAAGCAGCAAACTCCGATTGTAGCCTCGTGCTGATCTCTGAGCCGGTGAACTTCTGGAAGAACATCCAGTGGACCGCAGTCTCCTTGCTGGACGACCAGTGCTATTTCCGCACCCAGCAGCGCCGATTCGCACTGCGCATGCGAGACCGACCGCCGGGAGGCCCAGCGCTGAAGACACGGCGAAATGACGGCCGATGGAATGCGCAGGATCTGCGAGACCGCACCGTCTTGCGGGACGGGCGCACTTTCATCATTATTAACCAGCGCGGCTGCAGGGCCAGCAATTTTCAGCGCACCTGGCGGGAATACGTGGCTGGCTTTGGCGATGAGAGCAATTTTTGGATAGGTGATGGCATGGTTTTTGATTTTCAGGTGTTTTAGGTCCGGTGGAAGGTAGTGTATTTACTTAGCAACATTGAAAAGTCGCCATTCTATATGCCAGTGAGCAGTTTCTCTTGGACTATTCTGAAATTGAGAAAACTGATCGGGGTGGCTTTAATCAGTCCAATCCTCGCACACCGCTCCCCCCACTTCATTTCTCAACTCAAGTCTGCCTCGGCGTAGCTAAGCTGCGTCACTCGCAAAGATTGAGAGACTGTACTTGCACTCTCAAAAGTGGCAACCACAGACGGAATCTTCTGTGATGGCGACTTTCGATGTTGCTGAGTATATGCCGCTTTGTGGGTTGGCTCTAGCTGTGTGAATCCAGCAACCAGAGTCCCAGACCTCGGGTCAAACCGCAGAATTCCGTGACTAAAGTGTGCAGAATTTAATCTGCGCCAATTCCAGGCCTGGACATTCTTCACAGCCTGACCGGCCGGAAGGGCACCCTCATGCGGGTGGAGCTGCTGCTCTGGAACGAGACCGAGTGGTTCGCCGAGTACTCTGGATTCTCCGTTGACAATGCCAGCAACAATTACCGCATGCGGTACTTGCAGATGATCCCGTCGAGGTCCAGCTTAGTCTTTGATGCGCTCAGCTCGGTTAAAGGCTCTCCCTTCTCCGCTAGGGATAAGGATAACCATGGTTATTCTTCGCGCCACTATTGCTCACGTTCATGGGGCGGCAACGGTGGATGGTGGTACAGCAACTGCGGTCACGCCAACCCGAACGGGATTTATCACTTCGCCCAGTCAACAAGCACCGGTTACTCAACTTGGAGTTTCAAGGAGGGCTATAGAACTCTGAAGGAGTTTCGCATGATGGTTCAGATATAGTTAAAAGCTAAAGATTGAAGCTTAAGATTGCTTTGTCCACTCAACTTCAGATCACAAAGCTCGAGTGAAATGTTTTCTAAGAAACAGTGCCGAAACGCTCATACTTTTTTGTTATAATAACGTTATGATTGCTGTCAGCAATAAAATTAATCCTATGACCCTTAACCTTGCTAATTAATAGATGATTTTTTCACGTCGAATATTTAATATTCATAGCCTTCTATTAGTACTGTATGTACGTGACTTATATCATTGAAAATTGGGCATGCGTCAGGTACTAGATACTCGTCGGAGACAATATTTGTTCTTACGATTTGAAAAAAGATTTTACCCTTAAAAATCAACTGGAGCCTCTATGCCTGAATTATTTATTAGAGGTAGGGGTACTTCAAGCGAAATTGTTACTCAACTGGGGAGCGGCATCACTACCCGTTCCGCCGACTCCCCTGAGCAGGCACATAAGGTGCGGATACGTAAGCATGTACACTTCACTGTCTTGGGTGTTGGCCCTCAATGGCCCTCGGGCGTTAATTGCACGAGCAGAGCCAAGCCGAGATTCAAATTTAACCCCGAATTGTTGTGATTTTCAATTGGAATCGAGCTTGGGCCGCTGGCACATAAGAGCGCCTCGCTGGACGACTAGGTACGGCTCCCTCCATGCCTGCATGCTTCTCATGCAAAACAGCGTATCCAAAGTCAAGAGCCAACCCATGCCAGTCATTGGTGCTAAAGATGGTTTGGCCATAGACTATAGCTCGTAATTGGCTACTCTTAGACCGGGATAGATAGAGAGTGGGCATCATCACGCATGGATATCTAAAGCAGGATGTTGCAGTCGCAAAATCATGAGGATTTCGCTTCGATATGCTTTAGCAAGATGAGAAGTTTCCAGTTTTTCAGCACTGAATTCCTTCTGAATTGCAAACGAAGTAAAAATGCGTTTTTACCGAGTCGTACCCACGAGTTTATGAAGCTATTTTTCCTGAAATTCTAACGAAGACCAGCCAGAAAACAAGTTCCTGTCTCTTTAGTGTATTTTTATGGACTAATTATTCTCGACCGAATTCGTCCATGGCGAAAGCTCCATTCGGCGCCATGCAAAAAGCTAATATTTTCGAAGCACTTAAAAATTCGTGTGACTGCACCCCAGACAAGCACGTTCTTGCTTCATACATGCTTCAGACGCTTGCCTCAGGCTAACAAGCCGAAAGCATAGGAGCTGATAATCTCCTGTCTTTTCATCGTGTCACATGTCACAGAAACTCCCTACTAAGTACTTTGGCACTTAGAAGCTTACGAGCGTATTAACAGCGATTTAATCTGTTTATAATTTTCTCTCCTGTTCGTTGGCCTTCATATTGCGCTTCTGACAGCACTCAAAGCACGTCAATTAGACATTAGAGTGCAGAGATATTTTCATCTGCTGATAGGCAAACGAAAATGAACAAAAATTCTGTAATTGTCAGAACTCTCTTATCCTCCTGCTGCAATTGCAGCTGTGGGGCCCTGAAGTCACAGCCTACACACGATAACAAACGTGTTGTTTACATTTTACAATACCAATCTGATGGTGCCAATCAGCCGCAGGATTGGGCCACAATTTGCAGCAGCGATGCTTTTTGCAAGAAACAGAATCGTTTCGAGGGTAAGTGATGAAAAGTAAATTAAAGGTTTCGTTCAGACAAATTTAAGTTCACTGTTCTGCGACACTATCTGAATCAAGACTAATTCAGATATTATTGCGCAAGAAAACTAAATGCGTCTGCAGGAGTTTCTTCAGCTGCTGCTGCTCTGCAGCCTCGGCGCTTCGGCAGTCCCGTCGGAGCAGGACGCGGCCGACTCGCTGCCAGCTCCGGCCCAACGCATCGAGTTCGCCTGCAGCAACGGCTCGCTGCCTTCCATGTCCTTCGTTACTAGCCTGTCGATCCGCGGCTGTCCCGTCTTCGTGCACCGTCTGGGCGCCGTCAAGGCCGGTCGCTTCGTGCTCGAGCCGACCTTCTGCATCACGGAGCCGGCCGCTCTGCGCAGTCCCGGCGCCCACTTCGACCTGCTGACCAACGAGTTCTACTTCAGCTTCCCCGTCAACGTGACCGACGAGACTCTGGAGACCGAGGCGGCGTCGATGCTGAGCCACCTGTCGCCAAAGTCGGTGTCGTTTCTGGAGGTGACGAGCGTTCGAATGAACAGCTCGAACAGCCTCGCGTTTACGAAGGCCTCATTTCTGTGGGGTCCGACGGAGTTCATTGGACACCTGCGGCTGATGTGCGCCGAATTCGCGTGTCCGTCCCTCGCGTATGTTTCATAATTGTGTGTGAAATATTAGTTAAGGGAAAAAATGCTATTTAGCTCGTAAAAAGCCAAATTCAAGTTGTCGTTCGAATGTCGTTCAGGATGAACCTCGAGAGAGACCGCTTGGAGCCATTCGACAACATCCGTCTCGTGGCCAGCATGCGAGCTGGCGAGGGCTGCGCCGCCTTCGAGCGCGCCTTCCCGGTCACCGTCGCTCGCGCTCCGTTCCTCCCAATCGAGTCGCTGCAGAGACCCAGGAGCTCTGCTCTGCCAGCCTGCTCCGATCTCCAGCTGTTCAGAGTGGTTCAGCTGGACAACTGCACTGCCTACGTGCACCAGAGACGAGGCAAGAGAGGCCACTTTGTGATCGAACCGTTGCTGTGCCCGACTCCGAGCTTCCAGCTGCTCAGAGACTTCTCACTCGGTAGCCACTATGTGAGGCTGCCCGCTCTGATCGAAGACGAGTCCGTGATCGCGGCGGTGAGGTCTCGGATCGGGTCTGCGTCAGTCGAGTCGCTGGAGTTCATGAAGCTGTGGCACGCGAGCATCCACGTGAGCAGCAGGCTGTCTCAGTGGCGGTTCGAGGCGTTGAGACTGTCTGTTGACCGGCGGACTGCGGAGCTGAGAGCTTACTGCAATACGCGAAAGTCATGCGAGTTGCTAGTGTATGTTTGGCTGCTGAATCAGGTTTTTTAGGATTTTTTCTCTCTAATAGATGCAGAAAAAACTCTCTCATTCTTTCCAGATCAATTTTTAAATCAGAGCCAGTGAACTTCTGGAAAGGCGTCCAGTGGACTGCGAAATTTTTGTTGGAAGACAACTGCGAACTCCGATCCGAAAAGCTTCGGTTTGTTTTCAGGATGAAGGAACGGTCTGGCGGTGAAGGCCAAGTGTCAACTGCAATTGGCCAGAAAGTTGATAGTCTGAGGAACAAGACGGTGGTGCGAAACAATCGGCATTTCGTTATTGTGCTTCAGCGTGGTTGCAGAAGCAGCAATTTCAACCGCTTCTGGAGTGAATATGTGTCTGGCTTTGGTGACGAGCACAACTTTTGGATAGGTAAGGCTGCCGTCTTGACAATAGATGAACACCGTTACTACTGCACAGAATTAGTAGCCGTAGTTACGAGCTAAATTAGGTAACTACAAGGATGGACTTGTTATACTTTTCGGATATTCTGAAGGCTCGAAAATGGTAGCCTCTTAGTTAAGGCTCTTTCTTTGTACTAGACAGTCAGCATTACGAGTACATGGTACTACACTGCAGCAACCTATTGTTGATCTGTTACAGGTTTGGAAACTCTGCATTGGCTCACCAGTCCGCAGAGCGTTCGAATGCGTGTTGAGATGCTGCTATGGAATGACACCGAGTGGTTTGCTGAGTACTCCGGCTTCTCTGTTGGCAACGCGGCGAGGCTGTACACAATGAAGTACAGCAGCATGCTTCGGGAGCAGTCCAGCCTCGTGTATGACGCCCTGGCGTCTTCAAACGGCACCAAGTTCTCCACACGAGACAGAGACAACGACGGCCATTCAACTGCTAACTACTGCTCAACAAAATGGGGCGGCTACGGCGGCTGGTGGTACGCAGCCTGCGGACACACCAACCCGAACGGCGTCTATAACTACGGTGACTCGAGAGCCACAACGATATCCGGTTGGCAATTTAAGGAAAGCTACAAAGCTGCTAAAGAGTTTAGAATGATGGTGCAGATATGAAACGTCAGTTTTTTTAGACAGCAATTGATGTTAATAACATTCGGGTTACGCAATCTTCGTTGCGCCAACATTGAATTTATAAAAGCTCTCGTGTTCCTGCACGCTAATAACAATAATAATTAATGGAGACAATGCAAGCAAAATAGCCCCATAGCTCAGTTTTGTTTGTTGCTTCAAACATTTTCTTGATCCTTCTGTTTCTACGAAAAAGAACTTTTTTAGTCTTCTGTGTATGAGTTTTATAAATCTGATTATTCGCTTCGTGTTGATTATTCGTTGGTTCATGAACGAGTTAGTGATCTGATGCTAAGTGCTTGTAGAAAAGTCAGTTACATCACACTGGCAACTTTCGTGAGCAGCTGCAGTCTGTTGTACTCAGTTTAAAAGAAGAGCAGCTCGAAGTAAAAAAATGACCCACCTTTCCAAGTATTCATTTCTTAAATCCTTTCTTATTTAATTATACTCAGCAACATTGAAAAGTCGCCACTCCATGCAACAGTGAGCAATGTCTCTTGGACTATTTTGAAATAAGAGATCCGAGAAAACTGATCGGGGCAGCTTTAATCCGTCCAACCCTCCCACACCGCCCCCCCCCCTACTTCATTCCTCAACCAAAGTCTGCCGTGGCGTAGCAAAGTTGCGTCACTCGCAAAGATTGAGAGACTTTACCTGCACTCTCAAAAGTGACAACCACAGACGGAATCTTCTGTGATGGCGCGACTGTTCGATGTTGTTGAGTATATTCTTGCGGAATCTGATTGCAACAGATTGTGCCACAAAGCCTAAAGAAGTCTTCGATCGAAATTGAGAGTGCAGAGCAGCCCAGCGGTAAACGTGCCTGTCTGACTCGCGCTACGACGCCTGTTCGATTCTATGCGCGGCCGCATTCATTTGGGGCGGGGAGGCGGGCGATTCACACCTACGAGGGCCAACCTCCAAGGCGCAGAGAGTGTACATGCCTGCCGATTCGAAGGTCAGGGCCGCTGTACACCCTGTGTGAGCGTGTGTGCGAGTGTCTGCCTCAGCGCTGGTTTTGACACCATGTCGCCGAAAGCGTTGCACCAGGGTTCAGCCCTCTGCATTGCAGCCCTCCTGCAAATATTTACTCGTATGCTCATCAAAATTCACTTATCAAAGGTATTTTTAAACACTCGCTCAAATATTCTGAAAACTGCTCCAATAATTACCAAGTGATATATAAATTACTGCCCTATGCATTAGCTTAATTCTTGTGGAATCATGAGAGAAAAATACCAGAAAAGCTAGATATGACTGCTATGTAAACTTAACAATGTTTATGCATAAACTGTTTACTCGTAAACTATGCTTTTCTAGATTTGTTTAGAATCCAGACCACCTTGACTAACTGCCTGTATATTTCTGGTGCATGCTTAAATCGCAAACTTGTCTTGGTGCAAATTTTATGGGTGCAATGTCCAGTCACGAGATCCGTTATCATTGCACTTACTATGGAGAACTCGAACAAACTTCTGTCCCTCACACGGGCTGTTATCTGATGCTGTCTACCAGACCGCACAGAGTCAAAGGTGAATTCCGCAGACTGCCACTCCGATAGCATCAGCACAGAAGAGTCGCGCGATGCAAAACCAGTTGACTGCAACACACTGGGCTTGTTTGAAAGACAATTTAATGCTGTTAATTTAATAACTAACTTTGCCACCTGGTTTTTTCATTATCCACTCGGAAGAGCATAATGCGTCATTTGCAAGAGTTTCTTCAGCTGCTGCTGCTCTGCAGCCTCGGCGCTTCGGCAGTCCCGTCGGAGCAGGACGCGGCCGACTCGCTGCCAGCTCCGGCCCAACGCATCGAGTTCGCCTGCAGCAACGGCTCGCTGCCTTCCATGTCCTTCGTTACCAGCCTGTCGATCCGCGGCTGTCCCGTCTTCGTGCACCGTCTGGGCGCCGTCAAGGCCGGTCGCTTCGTGCTCGAGCCGACCTTCTGCATCACGGAGCCGGCCGCTCTGCGCAGTCCCGGCGCCCACTTCGACCTGCTGACCAACGAGTTCTACTTCAGCTTCCCCGTCAACGTGACCGACGAGACTCTGGCGACCGAGGCGGCGTCGATGCTGAGCCACCTGTCGCCAAAGTCGGTGTCGTTTCTGGAGGTGACGAGCGTTCGGATGAACAGCTCGAACAGCCTCGCGTTTACGAAGGCCTCATTTCTGTGGGGTCCGACGGAGTTCATTGGACACCTGCGGCTGATGTGCGCCGAATTCGCGTGTCCGTCCCTCGCGTATGTTTCATAATTTTGCATGGAATAACAGTTAAGGGTGAATGCTATTTAGCTCGTAGAAAGCCAAATTCAAGTTATCGTTCGAATGTCGTTCAGGATGAACCTCGAGAGAGACCGCTTGGAGCCATTCGACAACATCCGTCTCGTGGCCAGCATGCGAGCTGGCGAGGGCTGCGCCGCCTTCGAGCGCGCCTTCCCGGTCACCGTCGCTCGCGCTCCGTTCCTCCCAATCGAGTCGCTGCAGAGACCCAGGAGCTCTGCTCTGCCAGCCTGCTCCGATCTCCAGCTGTTCAGAGTGGTTCAGCTGGACAACTGCACTGCCTACGTGCACCAGAGACGAGGCAAGAGAGGCCACTTTGTGATCGAACCGTTGCTGTGCCGACTCCGAGCTTCCAGCTGCTCAGAGACTTCTCACTCGTAGCCACTATGTGAGGCTGCCCGCTCTGATCGAAGACGAGTCCGTGATCGCGGCGGTGAGGTCTCGGATCGGGTCTGCGTCAGTCGAGTCGCTGGAGTTCATGAAGCTGTGGCACGCGAGCATCCACGTGAGCAGCAGGCTGTCTCAGTGGCGGTTCGAGGCGTTGAGACTGTCTGTTGACCGGCGGACTGCGGAGCTGAGAGCTTACTGTAGGGCTTTGGAATCGTGTGATTTGCTTATGTAAGAGTTATTTTTAGAAGTGCCTTAACTTTAATTCGGTGACTGTACAATTAGATTGGTTTTTCAGCTCCATTCTTCAGTCTGAGCCGGTCAACTTCTGGAAGGGCATTCGATGGTCCGGCTCGTTTTCGCTCAAAGACGAGTGCGAATATCGCACCAGTCAGAGCCGCTTTGCTTTCAGAATGAAAGACAGGATGTCAGTCAACAGCCAAGCAGTTCGTGCTGCTTTATCGAACCTGGAAGCTCTTAGTAATAAAACTGTCACCAGAGACGACAGAAGTTTCTTAGTCGTGCTTCAACGAAACTGTCGAACCAGCCAGTTTCAACGATACTGGCGGGAATATGTGGCTGGATTCGGTGATGACATCAACTTTTGGATTGGTAACTTTTATTTTGCATAGCTATTAAACGAGGAAACAGTTTAGGCCTGATTCATGTTATTTTGTGTATTTGACTCTTTGTAGGTTTGGACACCATGCACAGGCTGACGAGTTCTCGAACTGCAGCGTTGCGAGTAGAAATTCTTCTTTGGAATAACACTGAATGGTTCGCCGAATATTCGAACTTCGTTGTTGGCTCCGCCAGCACCAGCTACACGATGTCGTACGGATCGATGGTCAGAGCGAAATCAAGCTTGGTCTTTGACGCTCTGCAACTCTCGAGAGGTCAGAAGTTTTCAACCCGCGATGTTGATAACGATGGCTACTCTGCATCGCACTGTTCTGTTAATTGGGGCGGCTACGGTGGCTGGTGGCATAAATATAGCAGCTGCAGCTATGCGAATCCCAATGGTAACTACTACTACGGCCAAACAACAACCGCTTCTTATGCTGTGTGGTATTTTGTAGAAGGCTTCAGGGCCTTGAAAGAGTTTCGGATGATGATTCAAGTTTGATGCGCTTTCGATCTGATCAAACTAGGCGAACCTTCAATAACTTAGGCTATCAATGTCGGGCTAAAATGCTATACTGCAATATTTCTTCAATCCTTTTTTCTCTTGTACCGAGACTTCTTTAATAAATATAGGAGCTACTATAAGCTTAACATTTTAATGAAATGTATAATTAGAATGTGAAGTAGCTCGAGTTATTAAACTCTAAAACAGCTTCTACGTTTTTTATTTTGGCATTTACATGTACATAGTACGAGCTATTATATAATAGCTACATGTAGATGTTACAAGTAAACTTGTTGGGGTCAGTGAGCTTTTAAAGGGTCAATTTTCGCTATTCCAAAATCAACCAGAAGGAACCATGGGTTTCTGTGTAGAACATGGTGCATTATAAATCTGAAAGGTTAATTGTAATTTCATTTTTACAGTATACTACACTTAGCAGAGCAGGTTACTTGAATCTTAACATGGTTATTTAATAATGAAGACGAGTAAAAATTTAGTACGTAGAATTTAAGCCACAGAACTCGATTTTTTCAGAAATTAAGTCGTCGATCAGTGCGCAGTGCATTTCAGTCT
>NIVC01001326.1:43791-178840 GCA_002269645.1 Macrostomum lignano | reverse complement strand
TAGCACTGAAAGTCAACAGGACTGGCGACGCCTTCGCCTCGTGCGGGCTGGACAGCCTGCTAAAAATCTGGTCTCTCAAAGACTACAGCTGCCTGCAGGTCCTCGCTGGGCACACGGATTTGGTGAGAGCTTTATGACGACTTGCTGATTCCAACGCGTCGAATCCAAAATGGAGTATTTTACCCGGCACAATTACCCCAGATCCGCTGCTGCCACTTTACCGACCTGGCCAGCCCGGTGATCAGCGGATCCCGTGATCAGACTCTGCGCGTCTGGCGCTCCGGTCGAGAGAGCGCCAAGTTCGTGGCGCACACAGACGTGTTCTTCGTCCGGTCAACCAACGGTGCGGTGGTGGCGTTGTTCAGTTACGACTTGAAACGCCGCCTGGCCATCTTTAGGATGCCACAAACAGAGGCGGATGCATCGAGTAACAGCGCGGATGGCAGTGCTCCAACTCAAACTGTCAGTGGAGTTATAATGAACTAAATCTAATATTTGGCTTATAATTTAATGTTTAATTATTTTCTTCTAAAGGGAAAATGATTCACATATATATATATGTAAACGGTAATTAGTACTATCTTGTTAAGTCACATGTAGGCTTCGGGCACTATCAAGGCGACAAGCAGATGTCTCTTTCGCTGATCCTTGAGCACACACGTCACGTACACAGGAACGTACTCACACAGGCACGCCCTGATCGACTGTCTCATGCGGTGTCTATAGTTTCAGAGTGATCCCATTGGAACCCAAGCATAAGTGACTGATGCGAGTCAACAATATAGCAGATTTCCAACAAATTAATCCTTAAAGTTTACTTAGTTTATCTTCTTTTATCTAAATTTGGAAATTCATTTGGCAATTTTTTATAACTTTTTGTTGTGCCGTATATATATATATAGATCTATTGCTTGAGATTTAAAATAACTTTTTCATCCCTAATACATGCTTTATATGTATTAATATCGATATTTTTTATTTGTACAGTATGATTCTATCACGGCTTATTGAATTATTAGAAAATTTTAAGCTTCGAAATTTTATTGGCACGTCTTTCACTTGTTGCCTGCTGCCGACCATATATTTTTTGTGCATGGAAACTAATTTTAATAGGCACGTACTGTACTTGTAGCACGGGCGTAGCTGGAGGATCGTTTAACTAGGGGTACCAGCGCGGGATGGACAGCGAGAGAGCTTGAAATATGACCTTGGAATTAGGGTCACCATCGCACCAAGGGATGCCAATGTAGTTGTTGAGGAACTGCTAACAGGGAACAGAAGCGAAAAGTTTTTGCCGGTCTAATTGGAAACACCATGCACCCCCCTCCCGGCTACGCCCTGGAATGCAATTATCTATTATTATCTACGTAGTTTATTTATTCACGGTGTATTTGCATATTATCGTTTGTATTGTTTGATCTTTATTTTGTTGACTTTAATGGCCTTTAATTTAGTAGTAATTCAATCAGATCAGATATATAATACAAAAGCATGACACTCTATTTTATTTTATTTTTCATTTTTCATACATTCCTCCAAGCAGTATCCAAGCATATTTACAGTGGTTTTTTCTCACGGTTCTTTGCACAGCAGCAATGTGTTAACATTGCAAACGTTCGAATGCTTTATAGGCCATCTGCCGTGGCTGACTCGATCTGCAGCTTTGCTGACAAAAATTCGAATGCAAAAGTGACTTAAAGTTGTTCACCAGTCGTCACTATCGTGCACTTATAATTTACATGCAACAATTTTGCACCTTAGGTACAATGAAGTACCTAATTAAGCATCCTAGAGTCAAACAAGTACCACTAGGAACACTTCGTTATACATGTACATGTATAAAGGACGTTACACTCTCGTTATAATTTTGCTTCCTAAACTCGAAGATTTGAATAAAGCTACCATATGCCCAAAAATAGGATGTCTACATTGTACAGGATTTTCTTGCATCTACATCTAGTGGAAAAACTAAACTGCCTGACTTCGTGCATGGTAGGCGACAAAAAGCTGAACAATCTAGCGAAAAAATAACCTACGTGCAATCGATTTAGAGAAACAGACATTAATAATCGGCCTTCAGCTATTTTTGCACGCGATTTGCAAGTGTTTGCGCCCTTCAAGTCTAGTAGTAGTCCTTGGATTCAAGACATGCGCGTAGCATATACACGGAAGAAATCGGTATTGCTACGTGTATCTCTGAGTGTATTTCTGAACACTCTAATTTCTAGATGTATAGTATCTTCGATCGATCACGAGAGTAGAATTAGGCGATCATTTCTACTAGATAGTATTTATTGTCAGCAGCGACTTTTTCGTCGACTTGAAAAAAAAAATAAATCTTGTCTAATTTTAATAATATGTTTTATCAAGAACCATTAGAAAAACTAAGTGTTCAAATTGTGCATTTATCACCAAAAAACGAATTTACGAGTACATGTCATGTTTATTCTAAGATTTTGCGATTAAATCTGCCGTGATTCCGTAGCTCACCTTATTAAAATATAATGAAATCTGAAATTTCGCTATTCATGCTCGCGGGTACCTTGAACTCAGACAGAGAATTACCTATGGCTGCATCCTGTTTTTAAGGCGCAACAACGTAAGCATTAGTCAGATGTAGCGCAATACGATTAAAAATAACCAAATACAAATAAGTTTATTAAGACATCCTAATATCAAGTGCCTAATGTAACTTTGTATTGAAATTTTTTCTCATAATTTTCGATACCATTATTTCCTTTTTTAAAACAAATTTAGAGTCATTGACTTTTTGTTTAACTGACAAATTCTGAGACATGCACATTTACAAACACGCCAAATCCCAAAAATCAATTATTATTCGCGCGCCGGCGGCGCTGAATGCCGAATGCGCAGGCCATTCATGCCCAGCCTTAAGACTGACTAGCCTAAGTCTCAGACCCAGTCGTCTACTCGTCTCAAACACACTCGTCGTTTTATAGTACTTCTGTTCTGTTGTATAATTTTTTATTTCAGTTTTATGATGTCTTCTCCGTCTGTCGCTTAGGCCTTAGCTCCGTCTTTCGCGCGAATTCCGGGTCGAATGCTAGGCCTAGCTATCAGTTATTTTCAACCAAAATGTGTTCGCCGGTCACGCCTCATGTTGGCTGGTCATGCCTGCCCTGTCCTGACTTTTTGAACCTAGTCCTAGGTGAGCCTTATTATTATTTTAAAGGAGATATTCCTTTTTGATCAAAATTTAGCTATGTTGGTAGCGACTAGGACTAGGCCTAGGCCTATACCCTATGCTAAACTAAAATTAAACTACTAAAGGGCATTTTTATACACTGTATAAATTGTTTTGGACTTACAACTACTTACAACTTGGTCTCAGTCTTACCTGCTATCTTGGCAATCTCTGTATACTACAAAGTTATAAAGTCTACGAAGAGCTTGCGTGCACGGCAGCCGTTCACGTAAGCTCAGAATTGCGTGCACGGCGGCTATCTACCTAGTGCTTTATTTGCATGTATGCAGCCGTACACCTAGTGTTGTAATTGCGTGCACGGCAGCCGGCAATTGGCCGGGACTGGGGCCCTTAAATCCACGCATTGGCATTGCAAACCTAATTAAAAAATATTTTTACTATATTGTTTTATAATGTTTTATCCCCCGTACACCATGGACTGCAAATGTAATCTTAATTCATTGTTTTTTTGTTAACTTGAATATTAATTCAAATAGTATATGACTTACTGTATAAGCCTATAAGATATAGCTCTGCCGTGCACGCAATTCTGAGCTTACGTGAACGGCGGCCATGCACGCAAGCTCTTCGTAAAGTCTATAGCCAATTAGCCAATTAGTGGCATAAATTTACTTTTGTTCGCAAAATTTTTTCTTTTAAAATGGTGCCAATGACACAGAATGATAAATGGGAGTTGTCCATGGCCTGTACTAGCTGTATAGAGATGTTTGGGGCACAAAAATTCGGCTAAGTTTTATTTAGCTCATAACATCAACTGGTAACAACTGGTGGGAAACATTTTTAAATGGCACTGAGCATTACTCAGTTTAGTTCAATGTAGTCCTGACTGTCTCAGATTCCTAAACTGGGTAATAATTACAAATCCAGTACAGAATGCTGCCAAAAGCCTTAGTAGGCCCTGGGTAAAAGCGTCGCCATAGATACTCTTGGATGTGCGATTCAAAGAGGCTAGGTTTTTTGCCAGAGACAAGGTGCAAAATCGCACCTTGTGCCAAATTTCAAGGTGCGATTTTAAGGCTCAGAGTGCAATTTCTCTTGAGTCTTGTTTCAGACAACTGGGAATATATATTTTAATATCTTACATAAGGCTATAGCCATAGGCTATATTGCCTATATATATGACTTAATAGGATTTAAAGAGTTATTTTGTTTCATATTTTAAAGCAGTGCATGAAAAATAACTTAAGCATGGTTAAGCCTTTAAAAAATGGTTATAAGACCGCACCTAAACTACACCTACTTTTTTAATTTCAGGGTGCAATTTTAAAATTTAGGGTGCATATGCACACTCTGCGCACAAAAAACCCTGCAAAGAGGGCATTGCTAGTGCCATGCATGGCCCAGAATTTTGCTTTGCAATTGCCCCATGTCCCTTCAATTGTGTTTGTGTGCAGTGTGGGGTCATTGGAGTCCACAAAGTGGAGCCTATAATTAATGACACCATGATTACCAAGACCACTGACAGCATTTGCCACTTGATTATATGCTTGCTAGCCATCTGTCAGGATCCGCATGCCAGGTAGGATATACTGCTAGATGATGGGCAGCAGTACAGCAGCAGACCTGTCTAGTACAATGACCATGACACACTTGGGCGAGCCTTGTTCCATCATTCTAAGCACCCAGTGACTGTCATGATAGGTTCCCTGGTAATACTTGCGGTAGAAGAACCAACTTTTGTCAATCTCGACCATGTGACCAGGGCCACCCAGCTGCATCATGTGATTCACAAAGTATTGGCAATAGACGTCACGAATGAAGTTGAGCCAGTTGATGGCAGTGCGGCTACTGATGCAACACTTGTGCATGATGGTTGACATGGACTCGTTTTTGGCCCAGCATTGCAATAGGGTGATCAGCTATTGCAAGTCCAGATGGCTAGCCTCCAAAAAGGAGCCCTTGCATATGCTCTCTTGGTTTCAACAGGTTTTACAGTCCTAGGCATAGCCATCAATGAATTGCTTTCCATTGTGCTGCAGATTCATCGGTGTATGCGCGGCACATGGGCAGGTCCATTGGTTGGCTAATAGTCCATGACAAGTGAGCCACCACATAGTCTCGTCAGTACTTGCTGTCACTTCCATCAGATCCCTTGAATTCATATTTAGTTCCGTTAGTGCCTGTGCTGGCAGAACTTCATTCAGTGGCCCAATCCATGATGGTCTTAGGGGCAGTCCAGCCATTTGCAAATCAGAAGAGTCTCTAAGTCCAAACTATAGTGAGGGCTCAATAAAACTCTGCCAAATTTTTGTGCCCCAAACAACTCTATGCAGCTAATATGGGCTATAGACAACTCCCATTTGTCATTCCATGTCATTGGCACCATTTTAAAAGAAAAAAATTCACGAACAAAAGTAAATTTATGCCCCATAAGCCTACTGCCTACCAAGAGCAAGAGGCCATAGTTTGGATTGCATTTTAATGTACGCCTGGTCTAGTGGGAGAAAAAGTATAAGAAAACATTTGTACACCAAGGCAAAAAATGTTTTCAACATGTAAGCCGAAGTTATACACATTTTTTCATTTTTGAATGCATTTTTCAAGCAAAATAACAAACTTAATATAAATAATTATATTCTAGAATTTTTAAAAACGAAAAAAGTTGGCTTTGTTAAAAGTATATACTTTCTTAGAATCAGATTGACTTTATAAAAAGTCAAATATACAAACCTTAGAGATTTAGTTTATAGGGATTTTCAATAGCAAGGTAATTTCATTTGTGTAGATTATGTCCAATACAATGGCTTCCATTTTTTACTGCGGCATGGTTTTACTGTGGAGAAAAAGTAGATAAGAGAATAGTAGATAAGAAGTAGATAAGACTACTGCCTTAGTCTGGATTATAATAGTGCACGTTTTATGGCATTTTTTTGCAATGTATTTTAGTGACACAATATATCAAAATTAGGAACTCTATTGTACGTATTATTTAGATGTTTTATGATGTTGCTAAAACATCTGTTGCCAAAGTGTCCAAAAACCTATGTACCACATCCATTATTTAGCACCGGCAGACATAGTCCATTGGCCATTTGCCCAATGTAGACAAATAGTCCTGGATTCATTAAGTTGTATGCCAATGGTATATTCTAGGTCTCTTTGTATGCTATAATTTTAAAATAATTTAAAATTCTAAATTTAAAATAAAATAAATAATTTTAAATATAAAAATAATATTTATTTATTTTTCTTACCTTTACTTTTTCTAGTAAAAAATAAATACTCACAAACATTTATTTAAATATCTAATTAATGAGCCTAAAAGCTAGAAAACTTGAAATTTATACAATTCTCTATAGTGCATGCCAGGTGTCCAGGCACACTATTTCAGAAGTCATGCATGCCAACTATATATGCCTAACTTTTGTCATACAAGGCCAATGCATGCCCAATTTTTGGGTGTATACTATATGATCTGGAGTGTAGTATTCACCTAAATGTCCTATGAACATTTTGCCAGTTTAAACATAAAACTTTTCATATCTAAAATTTCCAACATTTTTATAATATTTTGTCTATTTAGATATTGATTATCTGTTCCCAAAAACTTTTTTCACTAGTATTTTCAATACTTTTAGGCCTTTTCTATCCTTATTTACTAATAAAAATAAGAATAAATATAATGGGCCTATAGCCAAAATAGTCGAAACCTTTACAATAATACTTTTAAAGTCAGTCTTAGAATTAAAAAAATACATGGTAAGACTATACAAAATACATTTTTTGTATTTTCATTATAACCAATTGCTTTATTTTTTTCCACTTATAGTAAGCAAAATTTAGCATATTTAAATTGTTAGTTTTCTTAATAAGCCAATTATAGAAAAGATATGCCTAATAAAATTTATTATCATCAGTGTTAGGCACAATTTTGATTATGTGATATTCTAATACTATTGGCAATACCTTTTAGGTATTGGAGTATTGGAAGCCAATATTTTTATTAGCATTGGATTTCTAAGCCTATAACTTCGTATAATTTTTAAATTTTCCCAATCAATGCTATTTAAAATTTGAAAATTAAAAAATATATAAAATTTCTTTAAAATAAATGAAATAGTTAAATACTTTAAAAAATAATAAATACTATATATTTAGGTCAATAAAGGTAAAATAATTAGGTCTAATCTAGCTAATCTAGTAAAAAGTTACAAATGTTTTCTTTCTTGAAAAGTTTTTATAATTTTAAAGAAATATCCTTGGCTATATATGCTTTATAATTAGTTGGTAGTTATTAATCATCATTAAAAGGATATTATTTATTTATCAATTATTATGCTGCAAGCTCTGCAATAGATTTACTATCAATTGATTATATGTTGATTGTCAATTGATTCTATAATTTTTATAATCGTAAATATACTAGTAATACACTAGTAGTAGCACAGGTAATTTAGTAAACAAGTAAACAATCAGAAATAAATAAATAAATCCACTATTTAGGTGCTCAGAGCAAGGCCAAGTTGAGTAAAATGAAGAAAAGTGATGTAATTTATTTAGGTTTACATATAGAGAGCAGTAGGGCAAGATATTGCCTAATCAAAGGTAAGGCTTTTAAGTCTAGCTTTGCTTAGAGCAGTCAGTCTGCTTAGATGACTAAGTGCACCCAACCCCTTATCAAACTAAAGGATTAAGCATGCAGGTGCAGCAATTGCAGATTAACAGGCTGCAACACTATACTAAAATGATAATAGTACTAATATATATAAATAAGACTGCCTAAAGTAGCTAATTGATTGAATATAGTGGCAATTGTTTCTTTTTAATTTGGTAATTTTATTTTATTTGTTTTACCAAAGTTTCTTCATTTAAAACAATGCTAAGCTTGCTTTCTTTGCCTTAAAAACCTTGCTTTTTAAAAAACCAAGTAATGCCATACAGTATCAGACTTTCAGGTATTGGCATTGCTTTTTTGAATATTGTGTCTAATGCTAGTTATCATCCAAATGAATTTAAAATACTTTAAAAATTTATTTATATTTTTAAATATATAGAAGGTTGTTGTAGTCTAATGGTTAGAGCATTAGACTCATAACTTAAAGGTCAGGGGTTCGATTCCCAATCCCACTGGAACAATTTGTGTCCTTGAGCAAGACACTTAACTCTGCATTGCTTCAGTTCACCCAGCTGTAAAATGGGTGCCAGCATTAGCTGGGGTAATTGAGGATGTGTGGGGCGACCCCCCCCAGTCCTTGGACTGAACAGCCGTATGCAGCCTTCAGATGCGCCTTGCAATAGCTGCGGCTGAGCTGTCGGCTGCACATCTGGCTTAATTATGACATGTAATCAACAATAATAATTAATAATATTTAAATATTAATGCACTTACTACTTCAGCCGACTTACAACAGACTCAGCTGAACTATACAGCTAATACACTGAATATACACAGTTAATATTTATTTTTAAAAACCAATGTCGGCCACCGCCCTGCTACGCCAGGCCAGCAGCAGGCTAACCCAGCTGGCTCTGCTGCGCCAGCCGCTACCAGCTCAGCAGCAGTGCCGGCGCGGCTATGCTGAGCAGTACGTTGCCGACAGGCGAACCATTGACAAACAAGTCATGCTAGCCACTCATCCTGACCAGAAATGGGCCAGCAAATGGGAGCCGTTCCTGCCGCAGACTGGCGCTATGGAGGATCGGGACAAGCAGGTGCTAAATATGACGATAAATTTTGGTCCGCAACACCCGGCTGCTCATGGTGTGCTCAGGCTGGTGCTCACCCTGGACGGTGAGACTGTCGTGCGAGCCGATCCGCACATCGGCCTGCTGCACCGGGCCACTGAGAAGCTGATCGAGTACAAGACTTACACTCAGGCGCTGCCTTATTTCGATAGATTAGACTATGTGTCAATGATGTGCAACGAGCAGTGCTTCTCGTTGGCTGTTGAGCGACTGCTCAATATTGATGTGCCGCCCCGGGCCAAGTGGATCCGGGTGCTGTTCGGCGAGCTGACCAGAATCATGAACCACCTCATGGGCATCGGCACTCACGCGCTCGACGTTGGCGCCATGACGCCATTCTTCTGGATGTTCGAGGAGCGCGAAAAGATGATGGAGTTCTACGAGCGAGTCAGCGGCGCCAGAATGCACGCCGCCTACGTCAGGCCCGGCGGCGTGGACCGGGACCTGCCAGTCGGCCTGCTGGAGGATATCTACGATTGGAATAAGAAGTTTGTACAGCGAATCGACGAGGTGGATGATCTGCTAACTGAGAATCGCATCTGGGTGATGCGAACCAAGGATATCGGTGTGATCAGCGCGGAGGATGCGCTCAACTATGGCTTCTCTGGGGTGATGCTTCGCGGCTCCGGCATCTGCTGGGACTTGCGCAAATCCCAGCCATACGATGCCTACGATCAGGTGAGCGCATGAATTGGCTGCTTGGCGGGTCCAATCCTGTACACGTTTTGACTTTGAGTCCACTGGATTCCCCACCCCATGGACTCAACTGACCCCGATCGATTTTTGAACCTGTCACAACCTCCAGACTTTTATCCCCTTCTATTTACCTTCATTAGTTTAACTGACACCACTCAAGTCTGACACCACTAGAGTCTGACACCGGTTTGACACCACTAGTGTCTGAAACTACTAGAGTCTGACACCACTCGTAGAGTCTGACACCACTAGAGTCTGACACCACTAGAGTCTGACACCGCTAGAGTCTGACACTGATTTCACAACTCTCGTGTCTGAAACCACTAGTCTGACACCACTAGAGTCTGACACCACTAGAGTCTGACACGGCTAGAGTCTGACATCACTAGAGTCTGACACCGCTAGAGTCTGACACTGGTTTAACAACTCTCGTGTCTGAAACCACTAGTCTGTCACCGCTAGAGTCTGACACCACTAGTCTGACACCACTAATCTGACAACACTAGAGTCTGACACTACTAGTCTGACACCCACTAATTTAACTACACTAGAGTCTGACAACACTAGTGTGACACCGTTAGAGTCCATGTAGTCTGACACTACGCGATTTTAATAGTCTAACTTCTAATCTATTTTTTATCTAATTCGTCCGTTGCCCACTGCCGCAGGTTGAATTCGACGTTCCCATTGGTCGCAACGGTGACTGCTACGACCGCTACCTGTGCCGCATGGAAGAGATGCGCCAGTCCCAGAAAATCATCGAGCAGTGCCTCAACAAGCTGCCGCCTGGCGAGGTGAAAGTCGACGATCGAAAAATTGTGCCGCCTAGGCGTGCCGAGTTGAAGGAGTCCATGGAGGCGCTTATTCACCATTTTAAACTCTTTACCGAGGGCTATCAGGTAAGACTGATTAAATTGTGTGAGCAACTAATGGGTTCTGGTCCCATTCTACTCTGATCCCACTCAATGCTGATACTGGTACCATTCTACTTTGATCTCACTCAATGCTGATCCCATTCTACTCTGATCCCACTCAATGCTGATCCATTCTACTCTGATCCCACTCAATGCTGATCCATTCTACTCTGATCCCACTCAATGCTGATCCATTCTACTCTGATCCCACTCTATACTGATCCCATTCTACTCTGATCCCACTATACTGATCCCATTCTACTCTGATCCCACTCAATGCTGATCCCACTCGATTCTGATCCCATTCCACTCTGATCCCACTCAATGCTGATCCCACTCGATCCTGATCCCATTCCACTCTGCTCCCACTCAATGCTGATCCCACTCGATTCTGATCCCATTCTACTCTGATCCCACTCCACTCAATGCTGATCCCACTCGATTCTGATCCCATTCCACTCTGCTTCCACTCAATGCTGATCCCACTCAATTCTAATCTCACTCTAATCTGATCCCACACGATTCTGATCTTAAGATCGTCTGATCTGAAGGAAACTTAATACTGAAATTTGGACGCGTTATCCCAAATCCACAGGTGCCACCCGGCGCCACCTATACGGCAATCGAGGCGCCAAAAGGCGAATTCGGTGTCTACCTGGTCTCCGACGGCGGCAACAAGCCGTACAGGTGCAAAATCAAAGCGCCCGGGTTCTCCCACCTGGCCGGACTGCACAAGCTGGGCAAGGGTCACATGCTGGCCGATATTGTGGCTATCATCGGCACACTGGACGTTGTGTTCGGCGAAGTTGACCGTTGAAAGATTTACTGACAGATTGTTGATATAAACTAATTATATTAATTGGGTAAACTCAAGCTGTCAGTGTGAATTACTCTGGTCTGGATAAATATAGCGTGTATTGCTGAGTTTGCTACTCATAGTAGAGCACATAAGTTTTTTATAGTCTAAATTTATATGGACTCGTAAAGCAAAATAAATGGGTCAGACCAGATCGGATTCTTATTGAATTTTTGTCATAGATATATCTCTATTAGTTTCTGTTTTTATAAGTACTACTTACTTTGGGTCTCTCAGTAGTAACCTTAGTGTGTCATTTTTGCGTCTCCCCTCCTGCCCTCCCATTTCCATTCTTTAGCTTCCCAGTTATCAGTTTTTGTCTATAATTAGCTTTTAATGAGTATGATGTGTAACTATACTGTAGGCACTTTATTGCACCTCTATGGCAGATCCCGTACCGCCCAGCCCACCTGTATGCTAAGTAGTGGCTCTGTGTTTAAAAATATGGACAGAATTTGAATAAAATTAAATATACTCTATATATATAAATATTGTCCAAGTTGTAATGCCGCTTACACTTACTCATGTGCATGCTTTTAGTGCACCGTGACTGCGACAGAGATTGTCACTCGTGTCTTGTTACAAAATTAGAGGATTTAGTCTATGGTGTGGCATTTTAGGGATTTAGTCTGGGGTGTGGCATTTTTTAGGGATTTAGTCTGGGGTGTGGCATTTTTTAGGGATTTAGTCTGGGGTGTGGCATTTTTTAGGGATTTAGTCTGGGGTGTGGGATTTTTTAGGGATTTAGTCTGGGGTGTGGCATTTTTTAGGGATTTAGTCTGGGGTGTGGCATTTTTTAGGGATTTAGTCTGGGGTGTGGCATTTTTTAGGGATTTAGTCTGGGGTGTGGCATTTTTAGAGATTTAGTCTGGGGTGTGGCATTTTTAGGGATTTAGTCTGGGGTGTGGCATTTTTAGGGATTTAGTCTGGGGTGTGGCATTTTTAGAGATTTGGTCTTGGGGTGTGGCATTTTTAGGGATTTAGTCTAGGGTGTGGGATTTTTAGGGATTTAGTCTAGGGTGTGGCATTTTTGGGATTTGGTATGGGGTGTGGCATTTTTAGGGATTTAGTCTGGGGTGCGGCATTTTTTAGGGATTTAGTCTGGGGTGTGGCATTTTTTAGGGATTTAGTCTGGGGTGTGGCATTTCTTGAAATTTAGTCTATGGTGTGGTATTTTTTAGGGATTTAGTCTAGAGTTGTGGGATTTCTTAAAATGTAGTCTAGGGTGTGGGATTTTTTAGGGATTTAGTCTAGGGTGTGGCATTTTTTAGGGATTTAGTCTAGGGTGTATGCTTTTTTGGCATTTAATCTAGGTGTGGGATATTTTTGGGGATTTAGTCTAAGATGTGGGATTTTTAGGGATTTACTATAGGGTGTTGGATTTTTTAGGGATTTAGTCTAGGGTGTGGGATATTTTTGGGATTTAGTCTAGGGTGTGGGATATTTTGAGGGATTAGTTTAGGCTGTGGGATTTGGGGGATTTAGAATACAGTGCAGGATATTAGTACTACTTATGTAAGTACTTAATAAAAGCCAATCATGTGTTTTTTTTGCAGGACGCAGAACTAGCTCCGCTCTACAATCAGGTGTCCGGCGCATTAGCCGAACTGTCCGACTTAGTGTCCGGCCGAGACTGGTCCAGCCAGCCAACCACGGAGGCCGTCAGCCTGGTGGCGCTGAAATGCCAAGCTATGGAGCTGTACACCGCCAACCTGATGCAGCTCATAGCCGACCGGCTGGCCGGCCAGCCTCCGCCGCAGCGGACAGTCGAACGGCTGTGCCAGCTGCGGTGCCTGCTGGAGTGCGCCCGGCCAGTGGAGACTCGCGTCCGGCACCAGATTGACAGGCTGGCGCAGCTGGCCGGAGCTGATGAAGCGGCCGAGCCAACGGCTGCCAGGCTGGAGAATTTCCGGCTGTCCTCGGATGAAGAAGATGCTGGAGACAGCGGGGACGACAGCGATGAGGCGGCAAAGAGAGCCAAGCAGAATCAGCTGAAGAAGAAGAAGCTGGCCGAAGCCTCCAAGCCTTCAGCAGCCGGTGCTGGCAAGTACGTGCCGCCGAAGGTTACGCCGATGTTCTACGATGAGGGAGCGGCGGCGGCGGCGGCCAGTGGTTCGAATCGGCGCACATCCAACACCGAGGCCGATCGGCGAGCCAAGCGTCGGGCTATTCAACTGGATGTCCTTGAGGAGCTTCGCCAGCAGATGGACGACGCGCCTGTTGAATTGTCGGAACGGCGCGGCGCCGGCGCTAGCGGCCGTCTGCGCGAAGCGGAAGCTCGCAGACGCTACGAGGAAGCGAATTTGACTCGATTGTCCGTCACCAAACGGCAGAGGCAGCTGGAATTGCGGGCTAAACGGTTAGGCAGCGATTTCGAATCTCTGGGCGGCCTGCTGCCAGCCGGCCTGGACGAGGACCGCGGCGGCAGGCGGGCCAAGGGTCCGCGCGGGAAACTGGCCCGCAAACTGGCTAAAAAAGGGGCCAAAAAGAAGAGAAAGTGAAAATAAAACAAGTGAACTCCCGTTGTTATAGAATTAATAAAAGTGTGCCTAATCGCATTTTCCTACTATTAGTAGTATGCTTATTGTTGGAAAAGTGAAATTTTGCGTCTATTTTGTTTATTTATTATTTTGTCTAGTAGTAGTAGTCGAATTAAATATTTTACAGCATTAGTAAAGTTTATTACTATTTCTCAAAAATATTTTTAATTTATGCGAAACGTTGATTAAAATCAAAATAAATCCGACACCAATATCGCTATGCCAACAACCAGAAGAAGGTCTGTGCTTCAACAGCAGCAGCAGCAGCCGCTGTCGGAGGTGGCCCCAGGCCAGTCTGAGGAATTATTGGAGACACCGACAAAGGCTAAGCAACAGCGGACTGGGCGGCGACAGTCGGTTGCTAAGGCCAAGAGCAAGCCGATGAAGGGCAAGAATAAGTCAATAGCTGAAATTGATGACGAGCAGCTGGAGAAGGAAAATGCGACTGTTGAAGGTGAGCTTATTTGGAGTGGGAGCAGGGGCGTTGACTTGTCTGCAGCAGCTTTCCCCCTGAGTATGTGTGCAGGCATGCCCCCCCCCTCTGTAGCTGGCGTCTCCTCTCTGTAGCTGGCGTCTCCTCTCTGTAGCTGGCGTCTCCTCTCTGTAGCTGGCGTCTCCTCTCTGTAGCTGGCGTCTCCTCTCTGTAGCTGGCGTCTCCTCTCTGTAGCTGGCGTCTCCTCTCTGTAGCTGGCGTCTCCTCTCTGTAGCTGGCGTCTCCTCTCTGTAGCTGGCGTCTCCTCTCTGTAGCTGGCGTCTCCTCTCTGTAGCTGGCGTCTCCTCTCTGTAGCTGGCGTCTCCTCTCTGTAGCTGGCGTCTCCTCTCTGTAGCTGGCGTCTCCTCTCTGTAGCTGGCGTCTCCTCTCTGTAGCTGGCGTCTCCTCTCTGTAGCTGGCGTCCCCTTTCTGTAGCTGGCGTCCCCTTTCTGTAGCTGGCGCCCCCCCACTGTAGCCGGCGCCCCCCACTGTAGCTGGCGGCCCCCCACTGTAGCTGGCGCCCCCTCTATAGCTGGCGTCTCCTCTGCAATTGGTACCTTAAGAAGATATTCAGGGCAGGAGGAGAAATCTTTCTTTAGCACAAAGCGCGCCATAGGACAGACAAGTCGTATTTAAAAAAATGAGCATTCAATATGCTCTTTGGCTTGGAGGGCAAGACTCTTAGACTCGAGTTTCACAAGTCTGTAGCCACCGCTCATCGAAACCTGCCATGCCCCCCCTCTCTCTCTCTTTCTTTCAGCGGCAGCAGCAGCAACAAGAGCAACTCCTAATAAGTTAAAAGCAAAGCAGCATCCGCAGCGTGATGAAGAAGAGGCCGAGTGCGACCTGCGCAAGTCTACCCTGCTCAGGGCCAGCGCTCAGTCTGTTGAGCTCAAACAGCTGCTGCAGAGTGCCATCTCTGAGCGGGACGATGTCAGTTTGGTTGGTCGGCAAGCTGAGCTGGAAACTCTGGAGACTTTTCTCAGGGGCAAGGCCAGCCATAGCGTGCTGTACGTCTGCGGGGCGCCGGGCTCAGGTGAGACATCCTTGATACTTCACACGCCATTGATGTCTAGATGGCCTTCCTGAAGTCCTTATTAAAGCTGTACATCCTTATTGTAGCTGTACATCCTTACTGAAGCTGTACATCCTTACTGAAGCTGTACATCCTTACTGAAGCTGTACATCCTTATTGAAGCTGTACATCCTTACTGAAGCTGTACATCCTTACTGAAGCTGTACATCCTTACTGAAGCTGTACATCCTTACTGAAGCTGTACATCCTTATTAAAGCTGTACATCCTTATTGAAGCTGTACATCCTTACTGAAGCTGTACATCCTTATTAAAGCTGTACATCCTTATTGAAGCTGTACATCCTTACTGAAGCTGTACATCCTTACTGAAGCTGTGCATCCTTACTGAAGCTGTACATCCTTATTAAAGCTGTACATCCTTATTGAAGCTGTACATCCTTACTGAAGCTGTACATCCTTACTGAAGCTGTACATCGTTATTGAAGATCCCTATTATAGGAACATCCTATTGTAAAACTCTAGATTCGCTATTTCTTATCATAAGCTAGCAGGTCTGTAGTTTAATAAAGCTCTTCATAGCACTGGCAATGATTTCCTCTGCTAAAAAACCGCAGGCAAAACTGCCGCCGTTAAAACCGCCGTTCGCAAGCTGCAATCTGTCAAAGCCGTCCGCTGTATTTTGCACAACTGCATGGAGACTGGCGAATCCGCCAAGTCATTCTCTGCTCAGCTGGCCCAGCTGGTTGATGCTAAAAATAGCTCCGCCAACAGCGGCGGAGATGGCGGCGCCGGCTCTTTGAAGCTGGCGGAGGCGGCCATCAGGCGCTTCCTGCAGCAGCAGCAGCAGCAGTCGCTGTCTCTGGTGCTGGACGAAATCGACCAGATTGACTTGGCCAATCTTCGGCGAATCTTTCGCTGGCCGGACAGTCTGGCCGGAGCTGGCGACGGCAACCGGCTTCGCGTACTAGGCGTGGCCAACTCGCTGAGCCTGTGCGACCGGCTGTTCCCCGCCTCGGCCACCGTGTCCCGGCCAGCCGGCCTTCGCCAGCTCAGTTTCTCGCCCTACACCCGAGCCGACCTGCTCGCCATCGTCACCGCCCGATTCGCCGCGGCCCCGGCCGCGCTGGCTGCCGAAACCACCGACGCTGTCCGACTGGCAGCTGGCCGAATCGCCGCCAGCACCGGCGATGCCCGACGCCTCCTGGAAGTCTGCCGCCGATCCGTTGAACTGGCCGATGGTTCGCCGACTGTGCGACACGTTGGCGAAGCTTTGAAAGCCGCGACTGCATCGCCGCTGGCCGCCGTGGTCGGCGGCTCCAGCAGTCTGGCCACCCCGGACACGCCGCAACGGCGACTCCCGTTGCACCTACGGCTGACGGCTGCCGCGGCGCTGCGGCTTCGTCGGCGGGGTCAACGACAGGTGAGAAATGATATTCTGCGGCGAAATTTATGTCAGCTCAAGGATGTGTGTCTGTTTCCTAGAATTCCTACATTTCAAACCAACCTGTTTTCCTAGAAACTAAAGTGACCTATTTTTTCTAGCGACCGCCGAATTTTTTTGCCAGTGAACCTGCTGACCTCCTTGTTGACCTGGGATGACCTTGTTTTAATTCACTCTCGCAATGCCCGCAGGCAACGCTGGCGGAGCTGGACTCGAGTCTGCGCGAGCTCTGCTCGGCTCGCCAGATGCCGCCGCCTCTGTGGGACGAGCTGCCGTCCTACTGCCAGTCGTTGCACGACACCGGCGTGCTGCGCCTCACCAAGGCAGCCGAGGCCCGGATGTCTCGCGTTGCGCTTCGTCTGGACGATCGCGACGTTGAAGAGCTTGTCGCCGACCCCGGCCTGCTGGCCGATGTTGGGCCTGCGCGATAATTAAATTAATTTTGTATGGCGTAAAACAGCGGCAATTAACACCTGACCTAATTCAGCTTTGAGTGTGCTTATCCCGCAGCTGTAATTAGCACATTTGCTAATTTGCCGTTTTGGGTTTATTTAATTAATTAGCGTTCAGGTGTAATTAGCACCTCTGCAGCTTTGGGTTTATTTAATTAATTAGCATTCAGGTGTAATTAGCACTTCTGCAGCTTTGGGTTTATTTAGTTAATTAGCGTTCAGGTGTAATTAGCACCTCTGCAGCTTTGGGTTTATTTAATTAATTAGCATTCAGGTGTAATTAGCACCTCTGCAGCTTTGGGTTTATTTAGTTAATTAGCGTTCAGGTGTAATTAGCACCTCTGCAGCTTTGGGTTTATTTAATTAATTAGCGTTCAGGTGTAATTAGCACCTCTGCCGCTTTGGGTTTATTTAATTAATGAGCGCTCAGGTGTAATTAGCACCTCTGCCGCTTTGGGTTTATTTAATTAATAAGCGCTCAGGTGTAATTAGCACCTCTGCAGCTTTGGGTTTATTTAATTGATTAGCGCTCAGGTGTAATTAGCACCTCTGCAGCTTTGGGTTTATTTAATTGATTAGCATTCAGGTGTAATTAGCACCTCTGCAGCTTTGGGTTTATTTAGTTAATTAGCGTTCAGGTGTAATTAGCATCTTCGCCGCATTTGGTTTATTTAATTAATTAGCGCTCAGGTGTAATTAGCACCACTTTGCCACTTTGGGTTTATTTAGTTAATTAGCATTCAGGTGTAATTAGCACCTCTGCAGCTTTGGGTTTATTTAGTTAATTAGCGTTCAGGTGTAATTAGCACCTTTGCAGCTTTGGGTTTATTTAGTTAATTAGCGTTCAGGTGTAATTAGCACCTCTGCAGCTTTGGGTTTATTTAATTAATTAGCATTCAGGTGTAATTAGCACCTTTGCAGCTTTGGGTTTATTTAGTTAATTAGCGTTCAGGTGTAATTAGCACCTCTGCAGCTTTGGGTTTATTTAATTAATTAGCATTCAGGTGTAATTAGCACCTCTGCAGCTTTGGGTTTATTTAGTTAATTTGCATTCAGGTGTAATTAGCACCTCTGCAGCTTTGGGTTTATTTAGTTAATTAACGTACAGTTTTAATTAGCATCTTCCAGTTAAAGGCTTTAACTCATTTTAGTTTTTATTCATGCGATCGATATTGTTCAGCAATAAAGAAAGTAATAAAATTTTAACTTTCTAACAGATAATTTCTTCGCTCATCATAATTTATTGCTCTGGTTAAACTGTTTTAATTAGCCAGACATTCGTTTATAAGTATTTATGCTGATATTCAAATAACCAGTTGGTCAGTAATTTAAATGCATATTTTTTTAAGCTCTCTGTTTCCAGAAAACTTTCATCTGTATTGGCTTTCATCATTTTCTTACTGTTTAACAACTTATTCGTACTTTCGCACTCGCGCTCTTTACTTATTTACTAATTGTTAATTTTCTGCTAATTTAAATTGCAACACGCTTTCGCACTTGCACTTTTGCGCATATTTAATCATCCCTTATCACCATTAATTTTTATACCAATGTACGCATCACCTATTGTGTGATCCACAAAGTCCTTTTTAGGGTATGAAGATAAATTTCATGTCCAGGTACAGAGAGTGGGTCACACTGCTCTGGGCCCAGGTACAGAGAGCGGGTCACACTGCTCTGGGCCCAGGTACAGAGAGCGGGTCACACTGCTCTGGGCCCAGGTACAGAGAGCGGGTCACACTGCTCTGGGCCCAGGTACAGAGAGCGGGTCACACTGCTCTGGGCCCAGGTACAGAGAGCGGGTCACACTGCTCTGGGCCCAGGTACAGAGAGCGGGTCACACTACTCTGGGCCCAGGTACAGAGAGCGGGTCACACTACTCTGGGCCCAGGTACAGAGAACGGGTCACACTGCTCTGGGCCCAGGTACAGAGAGTGGGTCACACTGCTCTGGGCCCAGGTACAGAGAGTGGGTCACACTGCTCTGGGCTCAGGTACAGAGAGTGGGTCACACTGCTCTGGGCCCAGGTACAGAGAGTGGGTCACACTGCTCTGGGTCCAGGTACAGAGAGTGGGTCACTGCGGATAAGAATTACACCATTCATTGTTGAGCCATCGCAGCACAATACAATGATTTGTAATGTTTTTGGTGCAATGCAGTTTTTCAAAGCCTTATATCTATATGCATGTAAAAGCATTCGGGTATTGCACTGCAATTTTTTAATAATAAATGCATTTTGCTATCGGTTTTCGAATCTATTGAACGCTCATTGACAGCATTTTTTATTAATTGTCAGTTGTAGGAGCCTGAATTCTGGTTGATTGGAAATGTCTTTCTACTTTTTTAGTGTACTTTAATCTAGCCTTATCCGCTACACTACGTGTCTATCTGCTCCTATCCACTCTGTATCTTGCACTATCCACTCTCTATCTACCTCTATCCACTTTATCTGCCCCTATCCACTCTGTATCTTGCACTATCCACTCTCTATCTACCTCTATCCACTTTATCTGCCCCTATCCACACTGTATCTTGCACTATCCACCCTCTATCTGCCTCTATCCACACTGTATCTTACACTATCCACTATATTGGCCTCTTATCCACTTTCTATTTGCCTCTATCTACTCTACTCCTATCCACACTCCAGCTGTTCAATCTATTGTCTACCTGTCTGTATTGCTATGTCCCTATATCCACTATCTACCTCTATCCATTCCTCTCAATCTCAGTTTGAAATGTGAGCAGTTTAACTGCCGTAAAGCCGTGATAGTGTCGCAATCCAATAATAATAATATAAAGATAAACCTTGGCTGCACACCGAACCAGCTGGGGGGATACAAACAGATAAAAAGGATGCACTAGCATCGATTAACTTGGGGGAGGGGGTTGCGGCCCGCCTCCCGCCGGCCCAGAATCGATCCTCCATCTGGCCAAATCCATTCGCTATGCTCTGGCAGTAAAGCGAGGCCCGCCAGCCCCAACCCACTCACAGATAGAAACCTAATTAATATATCAGACAGATTTATTTATAATAGTGGCCTTGCGCATAGACTCGGGTTGAGTTGCTGTGTTGTGCTTAATTCTCTGGTGATGATCTAGTCAGGAATCTGCAGACTGATCTAGTCAGGAATCTGCAGGCTGATCTAGTCAGGAATCTGCAGGCTGATCTAGTCAGGAATCTGCAGACTGATCTAGTCAGGAATCTGCAGACTGATCTAGTCAGGAATCTGCAGGCTGATCTAGTCAGGAATCTGCAGACTGATCTAGTCAGGAATCTGCAGACTGATCTAGTCAGGAATCTGCAGACTGATCTAGTCAGGAATCTGCAGGCTGATCTAGTCAGGAATCTGCAGGCTGATCTAGTCAGGAATCTGCAGGCTGATCTAGTCAGGAATCTGCAGGCTGATCTAGTCAGGAATCTGCAGGCTGATCTAGTCAGGAATCTGCAGGCTGATCTAGTCAGGAATCTGCAGGCTGATCTAGTCAGGAATCTGCAGGCTGATCTAGTCAGGAATCTGCAGCTGATCTAGTCAGGAATCTGCAGGCTGATCTAGTCAGGAATCTGCAGGCTGATCTAGTCAGGAATCTGCAGGCTGATCTAGTCAGGAATCTGCAGGCTGATCTAGTCAGGAATCTGCAGGCTGATCTAGTCAGGAATCTGCAGACTGATCTAGTCAGGAATCTGCAGGCTGATCTAGTCAGGAATCTGCAGGCTGATCTAGTCAGGAATCTGCAGGCTGATCTAGTCAGGAATCTGCAGGCTGATCTAGTCAGGAATCTGCAGGCTGATCTAGTCAGGAATCTGCAGGCTGATCTAGTCAGGAATCTGCAGGCTGATCTAGTCAGGAATCTGCAGGCTGATCTAGTCAGGAATCTGCAGGCTGATCTAGTCAGGAATCTGCAGGCTGATCTAGTCAGGAATCTGCAGGCTGATCTAGTCAGGAATCTGCAGGCTGATCTAGTCAGGAATCTGCAGGCTGATCTAGTCAGGAATCTGCAGACTGATCTAGTCAGGAATCTGCAGACTGATCTAGTCAGGAATCTGCAGCTGATCTAGTCAGGAATCTGCATCTGCAGCTGATCTAGTCAGGAATCTGCAGGACTGATCTAGTCAGGAATCTGCAGGCTGATCTAGTCAGGAATCTGCAGGCTGATCTAGTCAGGAATCTGCAGGCTGATCTAGTCAGGAATCTGCAGGCTGATCTAGTCAGGAATCTGCAGGCTGATCTAGTCAGGAATCTGCAGGCTGATCTAGTCAGGAATCTGCAGGCTGATCTAGTCAGGAATCTGCAGGCTGATCTAGTCAGGAATCTGCAGGCTGATCTAGTCAGGAATCTGCAGGCTGATCTAGTCAGGAATCTGCAGGCTGATCTAGTCAGGAATCTGCAGGCTGATCTAGTCAGGAATCTGCAGGCTGATCTAGTCAGGAATCTGCAGGCTGATCTAGTCAGGAATCTGCAGGCTGATCTAGTCAGGAATCTGCAGGCTGATCTAGTCAGGAATCTGCAGACTGATCTAGTCAGGAATCTGCAGACTGATCTAGTCAGGAATCTGCAGGCTGATCTAGTCAGGAATCTGCAGACTGATCTAGTCAGGAATCTGCAGGCTGATCTAGTCAGGAATCTGCAGGCTGATCTAGTCAGGAATCTGCAGGCTGATCTAGTCAGGAATCTGCAGACTGATCTAGTCAGGAATCTGCAGACTGATCTAGTCAGGAATCTGCAGGCTGATCTAGTCAGGAATCTGCAGGCTGATCTAGTCAGGAATCTGCAGGCTGATCTAGTCAGGAATCTGCAGGCTGATCTAGTCAGGAATCTGCAGGCTGATCTAGTCAGGAATCTGCAGGCTGATCTAGTCAGGAATCTGCAGGCTGATCTAGTCAGGAATCTGCAGGCTGATCTAGTCAGGAATCTGCAGGCTGATCTAGTCAGGAATCTGCAGGCTGATCTAGTCAGGAATCTGCAGGCTGATCTAGTCAGGAATCTGCAGACTGATCTAGTCAGGAATCTGCAGACTGATCTAGTCAGGAATCTGCAGACTGATCTAGTCAGGAATCTGCAGGCTGATCTAGTCAGGAATCTGCAGCTGATCTAGTCAGGAATCTGCAGACTGATCTAGTCAGGAATCTGCAGACTGATCTAGTCAGGAATCTGCAGACTGATCTAGTCAGGAATCTGCAGGCTGATCTAGTCAGGAATCTGCAGGCTGATCTAGTCAGGAATCTGCAGCTGATCTAGTCAGGAATCTGCAGGCTGATCTAGTCAGGAATCTGCAGGCTGATCTAGTCAGGAATCTGCAGGCTGATCTAGTCAGGAATCTGCAGGCTGATCTAGTCAGGAATCTGCAGGCTGATCTAGTCAGGAATCTGCAGGCTGATCTAGTCAGGAATCTGCAGGCTGATCTAGTCAGGAATCTGCAGGCTGATCTAGTCAGGAATCTGCAGCTGATCTAGTCAGGAATCTGCAGACTGATCTAGTCAGGAATCTGCAGACTGATCTAGTCAGGAATCTGCAGGCTGATCTAGTCAGGAATCTGCAGGCTGATCTAGTCAGGAATCTGCAGGCTGATCTAGTCAGGAATCTGCAGGCTGATCTAGTCAGGAATCTGCAGACTGATCTAGTCAGGAATCTGCAGACTGATCTAGTCAGAATCTGCAGGCTGATCTAGTCAGGAATCTGCAGACTGATCTAGTCAGGAATCTGCAGACTGATCTAGTCAGGAATCTGCAGGCTGATCTAGTCAGGAATCTGCAGACTGATCTAGTCAGGAATCTGCAGACTGATCTAGTCAGGAATCTGCAGACTGATCTAGTCAGGAATCTGCAGACTGATCTAGTCAGGAATCTGCAGACTGATCTAGTCAGGAATCTGCAGGCTGATCTAGTCAGGAATCTGCAGGCTGATCTAGTCAGGAATCTGCAGGCTGATCTAGTCAGGAATCTGCAGGCTGATCTAGTCAGGAATCTGCAGACTGATCTAGTCAGGAATCTGCAGGCTGATCTAGTCAGGAATCTGCAGGCTGATCTAGTCAGGAATCTGCAGGCTGATCTAGTCAGGAATCTGCAGGCTGATCTAGTCAGGAATCTGCAGACTGATCTAGTCAGGAATCTGCAGGCTGATCTAGTCAGGAATCTGCAGGCTGATCTAGTCAGGAATCTGCAGGCTGATCTAGTCAGGAATCTGCAGGCTGATCTAGTCAGGAATCTGCAGGCTGATCTAGTCAGGAATCTGCAGACTGATCTAGTCAGGAATCTGCAGACTGATCTAGTCAGGAATCTGCAGGCTGATCTAGTCAGGAATCTGCAGACTGATCTAGTCAGGAATCTGCAGGCTGATCTAGTCAGGAATCTGCAGGCTGATCTAGTCAGGAATCTGCAGACTGATCTAGTCAGGAATCTGCAGACTGATCTAGTCAGGAATCTGCAGGCTGATCTAGTCAGGAATCTGCAGACTGATCTAGTCAGGAATCTGCAGACTGATCTAGTCAGGAATCTGCAGACTGATCTAGTCAGGAATCTGCAGGCTGATCTAGTCAGGAATCTGCAGACTGATCTAGTCAGGAATCTGCAGACTGATCTAGTCAGGAATCTGCAGGCTGATCTAGTCAGGAATCTGCAGGCTGATCTAGTCAGGAATCTGCAGACTGATCTAGTCAGGAATCTGCAGGCTGATCTAGTCAGGAATCTGCAGGCTGATCTAGTCAGGAATCTGCAGGCTGATCTAGTCAGGAATCTGCAGACTGATCTAGTCAGGAATCTGCAGGCTGATCTAGTCAGGAATCTGCAGGCTGATCTAGTCAGGAATCTGCAGACTGATCTAGTCAGGAATCTGCAGGCTGATCTAGTCAGGAATCTGCAGACTGATCTAGTCAGGAATCTGCAGGCTGATCTAGTCAGGAATCTGCAGACTGATCTAGTCAGGAATCTGCAGGCTGATCTAGTCAGTAATCTGCAGGCTGATCTAGTCAGGAATCTGCAGGCTGATCTAGTCAGGAATCTGCAGGCTGATCTAGTCAGGAATCTGCAGACTGATCTAGTCAGGAATCTGCAGACTGATCTAGTCAGGAATCTGCAGACTGATCTAGTCAGGAATCTGCAGGCTGATCTAGTCAGGAATCTGCAGGCTGATCTAGTCAGAATCTGCAGGCTGATCTAGTCAGGAATCTGCAGGCTGATCTAGTCAGGAATCTGCAGGCTGATCTAGTCAGGAATCTGCAGACTGATCTAGTCAGGAATCTGCAGACTGATCTAGTCAGGAATCTGCAGACTGATCTAGTCAGGAATCTGCAGGCTGATCTAGTCAGGAATCTGCAGGCTGATCTAGTCAGTAATCTGCAGGCTGATCTAGTCAGGAATCTGCAGACTGATCTAGTCAGGAATCTGCAGGCTGATCTAGTCAGGAATCTGCAGGCTGATCTAGTCAGGAATCTGCAGACTGATCTAGTCAGGAATCTGCAGGCTGATCTAGTCAGGAATCTGCAGACTGATCTAGTCAGGAATCTGCAGACTGATCTAGTCAGGAATCTGCAGGCTGATCTAGTCAGGAATCTGCAGGCTGATCTAGTCAGGAATCTGCAGACTGATCTAGTCAGGAATCTGCAGACTGATCTAGTCAGGAATCTGCAGACTGATCTAGTCAGGAATCTGCAGACTGATCTAGTCAGGAATCTGCAGGCTGATCTAGTCAGGAATCTGCAGGCTGATCTAGTCAGGAATCTGCAGGCTGATCTAGTCAGGAATCTGCAGACTGATCTAGTCAGGAATCTGCAGACTGATCTAGTCAGGAATCTGCAGGCTGATCTAGTCAGGAATTGCAGGCTGATCTAGTCAGGAATCTGCAGACTGATCTAGTCAGGAATCTGCAGGCTGATCTAGTCAGGAATCTGCAGACTGATCTAGTCAGGAATCTGCAGGCTGATCTAGTCAGGAATCTGCAGACTGATCTAGTCAGGAATCTGCAGGCTGATCTAGTCAGGAATCTGCAGGCTGATCTAGTCAGGAATCTGCAGACTGATCTAGTCAGGAATCTGCAGGCTGATCTAGTCAGGAATCTGCAGGCTGATCTAGTCAGGAATCTGCAGGCTGATCTAGTCAGGAATCTGCAGGCTGATCTAGTCAGGAATCTGCAGACTGATCTAGTCAGGAATCTGCAGGCTGATCTAGTCAGGAATCTGCAGACTGATCTAGTCAGGAATCTGCAGACTGATCTAGTCAGGAATCTGCAGGCTGATCTAGTCAGGAATCTGCAGACTGATCTAGTCAGGAATCTGCAGACTGATCTAGTCAGGAATCTGCAGACTGATCTAGTCAGGAATCTGCAGACTGATCTAGTCAGGAATCTGCAGGCTGATCTAGTCAGGAATCTGCAGGCTGATCTAGTCAGGAATCTGCAGGCTGATCTAGTCAGGAATCTGCAGACTGATCTAGTCAGGAATCTGCAGGCTGATCTAGTCAGGAATCTGCAGACTGATCTAGTCAGGAATCTGCAGGCTGATCTAGTCAGGAATCTGCAGGCTGATCTAGTCAGGAATCTGCAGGCTGATCTAGTCAGGAATCTGCAGGCTGATCTAGTCAGGAATCTGCAGACTGATCTAGTCAGGAATCTGCAGGCTGATCTAGTCAGGAATCTGCAGGCTGATCTAGTCAGGAATCTGCAGGCTCATCTAGTCAGGAATCTGCAGGCTGATCTAGTCAGGAATCTGCAGGCTGATCTAGTCAGGAATTTGCAGGCTGATCTAGTCAGGAATCTGCAGACTGATCTAGTCAGGAATCTGCAGACTGATCTAGTCAGGAATCTGCAGACTGATCTAGTCAGGAATCTGCAGGCTGATCTAGTCAGGAATCTGCAGGCTGATCTAGTCAGGAATCTGCAGGCTGATCTAGTCAGGAATCTGCAGACTGATCTAGTCAGGAATCTGCAGGCTGATCTAGTCAGGAATCTGCAGACTGATCTAGTCAGGAATCTGCAGACTGATCTAGTCAGGAATCTGCAGACTGATCTAGTCAGGAATCTGCAGGCTGATCTAGTCAGGAATCTGCAGACTGATTTAGTCAGGAATCTGCAGACTGATTTAGGATGGCATTCGCTACCCTGCCCCAATGCCCCGAGAGCTCTTGCGTCAAAAATATGTCGGAGATGCCGCCTGACCCAGCCTTAAACTGCGTAATCTGCTTGGCGGCTCTTCCTTCGGGTGCCAATTAATTTGAATTGGCGCCTCTGGCAGCCCTCTAGAGCGCGCAAACTAATATTCAATCAAAGAAATCTGCTTAAGCCCCAGAAGCAGCAGCAGCAGTTCGACATGACAGCTCTCCCTATCTGCCTTCTCGCCCTCCATCACTCGCTCATTCTATCCAGCTTAGGATAGCAAAAGTAAGTTTTATATATTTGTTAGGCTGAAGAGCTGCAGTCGAGGTTGAGTGCTCAAAACAAGTTGTTGTATGCGGACTGGATGAGGGGATGAGAAGGGATGGCAAGGAGTGCCCGGCATTAGATTAGTCTCTGTGCGCCTGTAATTTGCTTGCAGAGGCCCCTGGCATAGAAGGATAGATCGAGAAACGCTGGGCCTATAGTTCATGTATATACCGATTTGTCATTGCCCCGCCCGCCATCCCGGTCCAACTGGATTCTTCAAGATTCTCGCTATCCTCCTCCGCCATCTCTTCTCTGCAACTCCCAGCTCTCTCTCTCTCCATCTCAAAGTTGGCCTTCTCTCCGTATTCTTGGCCCCTGGAAATTCTTTTGGCATCTTGACAAATACCCGCTTCTACTTCGGCAGCGATGTTGCACTTCATAGTTGCAGAGTAATTGCCCCGGCTATCCCCCGTATTGCCGTGTTCCCTTGTTTTTTTCTACAATAGGGATTTGCGCTCATACTCTCCCTCATCAATAAAGCCTTTACATCAACTGAGAGTTTTTCTTCCTTTGAATGAATCTTAAAGGCCGTTCTTCAGGTTTTCAACTGGCCTGTGAGAGGCTCTTCTCGTTGTGAGAAATGGGAGACAGCTGGCTGTGCCATTTCCTATTTACAACTGGCCCATTTGGTGCCAGCAATGCTGAAGCACTTCATCTTGAATGACTCCTATGGGATCTGGGAGTCTGGATACCGATCCGAAGAGATCCTCAACTTTATTGGATACTCAGAAATGTTGTAGCTTAAAGGTACCTTTGGAATCTGGAGGCAGTGTCAGCTCCTCATCTATGGGATCTGGATGCAGTGTGAGATCCTTACCTATGGGATTTGGATGCAGTGGGAGGCACCTATGGGATTTGGATGCAGTTGGAGATCCTCATTTATGGGATTTGGATGCAGTGTCAGATCCTTACCTATGGGATTTGGATGCAGTGGGAGATCCTTACCTATGGGATCTGGATGCAGTGTGAGATCCTTACCTATGGGATCTGGATGCAGTGTGAGATCCTTACCTATGGGATCTGGATGCAGTGTGAGATCCTTACCTATGGGATTTGGATGCAGTGTGAGATCCTTGCCTATAGGATTTGGATGCAGTGTGAGATCCTTAGCTATAGGATTTGGATGCAGTGGGAGATCCTCACCTATGGGATTTGGATGCAGTGGGAGGCACCTATGGGATTTGGACGCAGTGGGAGATCCTCACCTATGGGATTTAGACGCAGTGGGAGATCCTCACCTATGGGATTTGGATGCAGTGGGAGGCACCTATGGGATTTAGACGCAGTGGGAGATCCTCACCTATGGGATTTGGATGCAGTGGGAGATCCTTACCTATAGGATTTGGATGCAGTGTGAGATCCTTACCTATGGGATCTGGATGCAGTGTGAGATCCTCACCTATGGGATTTGGATGCAGTGGGAGGCACCTATGGGATTTAGACGCAGTGGGAGATCCTCACCTATGGGATTTGGATGCAGTGGGAGATCCTTACCTATAGGATTTGGATGCAGTGTGAGATCCTTACCTATGGGATCTGGATGCAGTGTGAGATCCTTACCTATGGGATCTGGATGCAGTGTGAGATCCTCACCTATGGGATTTGGATGCAGTTGGAGATCCTCATTTATGGGATTTGGATGCAGTGTCAGATCCTTACCTATGGGATTTGGATGCAGTGTGAGATCCTTACCTATGGGATCTGGATGCAGTGTGAGATCCTTACCTATGGGATCTGGATGCAGTGTGAGATCCTTACCTATGGGATCTGGATGCAGTGTGAGATCCTTACCTATGGGATTTGGATGCAGTGTGAGATCCTTACCTATGGGATCTGGATGCAGTGTGAGATCCTTACCTATGGGATCTGGATGCAGTGTGAGATCCTTACCTATGGGATCTGGATGCAGTGTGAGATCCTCACCTATGGGATTTGGATGCAGTTGGAGATCCTCATTTATGGGATTTGGATGCAGTGTCAGATCCTTACCTATGGGATTTGGATGCAGTGTGAGATCCTTACCTATGGGATCTGGATGCAGTGTGAGATCCTTACCTATGGGATCTGGATGCAGTGTGAGATCCTTACCTATGGGATCTGGATGCAGTGTGAGATCCTTACCTATGGGATTTGGATGCAGTGTGAGATCCTTACCTATGGGATCTGGATGCAGTGTGAGATCCTCACCTATGGGATTTGGATGCAGTTGGAGATCCTCATTTATGGGATTTGGATGCAGTGTCAGATCCTTACCTATGGGATTTGGATGCAGTGTGAGATCCTTACCTATGGGATCTGGATGCAGTGTGAGATCCTTACCTATGGGATCTGGATGCAGTGTGAGATCCTTACCTATGGGATCTGGATGCAGTGTGAGATCCTTACCTATGGGATTTGGATGCAGTGTGAGATCCTTACCTATGGGATCTGGATGCAGTGTGAGATCCTTACCTATGGGATCTGGATGCAGTGTGAGATCCTTACCTATGGGATTTGGATGCAGTGTGAGATCCTTACCTATGGGATTTGGATGCAGTGTGAGATCCTTGCCTATAGGATTTGGATGCAGTGGGAGATCCTCACCTATGGGATTTAGACGCAGTGGGAGATCCTCACCTATGGGATTTGGATGCAGTGGGAGGCACCTATGGGATTTAGACGCAGTGGGAGATCCTCACCTATGGGATTTGGATGCAGTGGGAGATCCTTACCTATAGGATTTGGATGCAGTGTGAGATCCTTACCTATGGGATCTGGATGCAGTGTGAGATCCTCACCTATGGGATTTGGATGCAGTGGGAGGCACCTATGGGATTTGGATGCAGTTGGAGATCCTCATTTATGGGATTTGGATGCAGTGTCAGATCCTTACCTATGGGATCTGGATGCAGTGTGAGATCCTTACCTATGGGATCTGGATGCAGTGTGAGATCCTTACCTATGGGATCTGGATGCAGTGTGAGATCCTTACCTATGGGATTTGGATGCAGTGTGAGATCCTTGCCTATAGGATTTGGATGCAGTGGGAGATCCTCACCTATGGGATTTGGATGCAGTGGGAGGCACCTATGGGATTTGGATGCAGTGTGAGATCCTCACCTATGGGATTTGGACGCAGTGGGAGATCCTCACCTATGGGATTTGGATGCAGTGGGAGGCACCTATGGGATTTAGACGCAGTGGGAGATCCTCACCTATGGGATTTGGACGCAGTGGGAGATCCTCACCTATGGGATTTGGATGCAGTGGGAGGCACCTATGGGATTTAGACGCAGTGGGAGATCCTCACCTATGGGATTTGGATGCAGTGGGAGGCACCTATGGGATTTGGATGCAGTGGGAGATCCTCACCTATGGGATTTGGATGCAGTGGGAGATCCTCACCTATGGGATTTGGATGCAGTGGGAGGCACCTATGGGATTTGGATGCAGTGGGAGATCCTCACCTATGGGATTTGGATGCAGTGGGAGATCCTCACCTATGGGATTTGGATGCAGTGGGAGATCCTCACCTATGGGATTTGGACGCAGTGGGAGATCCTCACCTATGGGATTTGGATGCAGTGGGAGGCACCTATGGGATTTGGATGCAGTGGGAGATCCTCACCTATGGGATTTGGATGCAGTGGGAGATCCTCACCTATGGGATTTGGATGCAGTGGGAGATTCTCATCTATGGGATCTGAAGTTCCTAGCAACCCCACTACCTCTAATGCATTTCCGCTTAAAATTGAATCCCCAATAAATTCCCTATAAAAGTGTCCCCGAGGGGTTGGGGGTTGTAAAACTGCAAGGACTCAATCTGAGCATTGTCTCCTGTCTTGTGAGCAGTGCTCACCGCTTGTACAATTAAAGACTGAAAGCGACCAGAACAAGCATCGGTGCTCTTTTCAGGGGCCGGAGGGATTAAAATCCCAGCCATCCTGTATAGCTCAAAGTTCCAGCAGGGCCACCGGCCAATGGGCTACCGGCTCCGGTCCACCCCCGTCCAATGCCCGGCCTCCTGCTGTGTTTTTTGCACCTCCTGTTTGCACCGGACACACCGCCGACCCTCCGGGATGCTTAGAAAGCTGCTGAGTTCGGAGTCCGCTCTGCGCCGGAGGCTGGGCTGAGATATGCAGTTTGTTTGACTAATCCGCCTGCTAATAAATCCGATCAGTCTCCGGCTTAGAGTTCGCGGACAAGGCCGCTACAGTAGTAAGGTAGCGATTGGGCGAATAATGGCTCCGGGTGGCTTGCTGCTCCTGCTGTCGCTGCTGCTGCTTCTACAAGCCGGTCGGCTGGGCCACGCCATGCAGCCGCTGCTGTCGCGGACTCGGCGCCAGATTGCCAAGGAGGTGGCCGTTGGCAGCGACGTGCTGTTCGAATGCCAGCTCCGCTACCCGGCGAACGCCAACGTGCTGGTGCCGCACCAGGTGCAGTGGCGCCGTGACGGCTTGCAGCAGGCCGTGTTCGACAGGTTTGAGTCCTTCGAGCCCACGCTTGCCACCGAGTTTGTTGGCCGCCTATCGGTGTATTCGGAGGCCAGCCTGAAGCTGAAGGATGTGCGGGTCAGCGACCAGGGCGTCTACCGGTGTTACGTGAAGTTTCGCGTTGAGGATCCCGGCGAGGCCAAGGATCAGTGCACCATCTACCTGTTCGTCTACGGTGAGTCATTTCTGCTACATTTTCAAGGTTTCCCAGAGGGGTTTCCCCAGAGGGGTTTCCCCAGAGGGGTTTCCCCAGAGGGGTTTCCCCAGAGGGGTTTCCCCAGAGGGGTTTCCCCAGAGGGGTTTCCCCAGAGGGGTTTCCCCAGAGGGGTTTCCCCAGAGGGGTTTCCCCAGAGGGGTTTCCCCAGAGGGGTTTCCCCAGAGGGGTTCTAAAGGATCCCGGGTATGACTAGAGTGATTCCGGGTGTTCGAAGAATCTCTCTTCTTCAAATAGGAAGTCACTTTAAGATCATAAATTTTGGCTCGGTCAACCTGGCTTGGAAGCAATAAATTAGCTGACGCCGAAGTGATCCGTTGCCAAATTACTGAGTCTCCTGTCCCTAGCGAATCACGTGACTCAAAATTTGTCGAGTCGATTTTTGGTCGCCTAAATTTCCCGAAGGAAGCAAGGGAAAGAAAAAAATGGAGACACGAGAGTCGCCCCTTCCTCCACATCGCTGAGAAAAATGGCTCTCCTCATATTTTCGCTAGCATCTGCCGCCCGCCAGCCTTCTCAGCCGGGGCCAAATTGCAATTATTCAAAGCAGCGATGAAGCCGCTGTCCAGCCTTCTCCCCGGGGTCGGTGCGGCGTCCTGTTAAAGGCGAAGCATTCGAAAGAAAGAGGGAGAGAAGGCAAAGGAATTAGGGAGGAAAATGGGGAACAGCGGCCAGGGGACCACTCCGGCTCCTCACGGCCGCCGATCCCATGGGGAAAGATCGTCAGAGCTGCTCAAGCTGGCCAACCGCTGGGACTCCCGACTCGGCCCCTGGCGACTCGATGACTTCCCGAGCTCGGATCTTATATTGGGTCTAATGCGAGCATATTCATTTTTCCGACAAGTGACGCGTGTGCCCCCCCCCCTGTTGTGCCGGATGAGTTCTTTAGACATATTTTTTAAAGTCTCATTCTCAGAGAGTGATTCTCAGAGTGATCCTCCAGAGTGATTCTTCAGAGTGATTCTCCAGAGTGATTCTCCAGAGTGATTCTTCAGAGTGATTCTCAGAGTGATCCTCCAGAGTGATTCTTCAGAGTGATTCTTCAGAGTGATTCTCCAGAGTGATTCTCCAGAATTATTCTCCAGAGTGATTATTAGAGAGTGATTCTCCAGAGTGATTCTCCAGAGTGATTCTCCAGAGTGATTCTCATAGAATGATTCTCCAGAGTGATTATTAGAGAGTGATTCTCCAGAGTGATTCTTCAGAGTGATTCTCCAGAGTGATTCTCATAGAATTATTCTCCAGAGTGATTCTCCAGAGTGATTCTCCAGAGTGATTCTCCAGGGTGATTCTCATAGAGTGATTCTCCAGAGTGATTCTCCAGAGTGATTCTCCAGAGTGATTCGCATAGAATGATTCTCCAGAGTGATTCCCCAGAGTGATTCCCCAGAGTGATTCTCCAGAGTGATTCTCCAGAGTGATTCTCCAGAGTGATTGATTCTCCAGAGTGATTCTCCAGAGTGATTCTCCAGAGTGATTCTTCAAAGTAATTATCAGAGATTGATTCTCATAGAGTGATTCTCATGGATTTCAACTCTCTAAAGAGTGATTCTCATGGATTTCAACTCTCTAAAGAGTGATTCTCGTGGATTTAAACTCTCTAAAGAGTGATTCTCATGGATTTAAACTCTCTAAAGAGTGATTCTCATGGATTTAAACTCTCTAAAGAGTGATTCTCATGGATTTCAACGCTCTAAAGAGTGATTCTCATGGATTTCAACGCTCTAAAGAGTGATTCTCATGGATTTCAACTGTCTAAAGAGTGATTCTCATGGATTTCAACTCTCTAAAGAGTGATTCTCACGGATTTCAACTCTCTAAAGAGTGATTCTCGTGGATTTCAACTCTTTAAAGAGTGAGTCTCGTGAACAACTCGAAAGTATTATTTTCCAACCCGATAAAAATGTAATGGCTGACTGACGAAGCATTAGTTGCCATTATGCATTTTTTTAATTAAAAACCCCACCAGGTGCATTTGCAGTTCATAAGTAACCGCCAAAATTTGTCTATCGCATTATGTTATCTATAGGGAACCAGCATTTCTTCAATTATCGCCAGTGAGAACCCCGGCTGCTCCTCCTGGAGGTCGTATAGAGAAAAAAACTGCAAAAAAGAGAGAAGTCTAAGGAAGGGATAAGAAGGAACACACTGGTTATTTTTTATCGCGCGAGCTCCTCCTTGCCCGACCCTTGGCGTGCTGGCTGGATCGAAGGGAAGAACTCTCGGGGCGTTTAGGGGAGAAGTGGTGGCTCGGATAAGTTTGAGGAGATCCGGGGGGAGGTGGCTCCCCACCCAATCAATCTCAGCATTGTGACCGCGCACTGCTCACTCTCGAGAGCGCTGAGAGCGCCTCCCAAAGGGTTGGAGGGTGTCGCCACATCGGGTGCTCGGCGCGGTCATGTAAATTCCAATCATGGGCAGCTAAAGAAATAACAGGATCTTGCTTATTTCACTTTGAAGGCTTGTTCTCGCTACAAAATGCATTTGCGGGATGTAAGAAGTTTACAGTATTATTTTGCACTCAATTCACAACATCTCACCTATTTTGAGCTTTCTAATTGTAAATAAAACAAAGTAGCTATTTTACGGGGACACCCACTTAAAAGACAGGGCCGGCCACCTAAGAGGGCCGGCCACCTAAGAGACAGGGGCGGCCACCTAAGAGACAGGGGCGGCCACCTAAGAGACAGGGAAGGCCACCTAAGAGACAGGGGTGGCCACCTAAGAGACAGGGGCGGCCACCTAAGAGACAGGGGCGGCCACCTAAGAGACAGGGCCGGCCACCTAAGAGACAGGGGTGGCCACCTAAGAGACAGGGGCGGCCACCTAAGAGACAGGGGCGGCCACCTAAGAGACAGGGGTGGCCACCTAAGAGACAGGGGCGGCCACCTAAGAGACAGGGCCGGCCACCTAAGAGACAGGGCCGGCCACCTAAGAGACAGGGCCGGCCACCTAAGAGACAGGGCCGGCCACCTAAGAGACAGGGCCGGCCACCTAAGAGACAGGGCGGCCACCTAAGAGACAGGGCCGGCCACCTAAGAGACAGGGCCGGCCACCTAAGAGACAGGGGCGGCCACCTAAGAGACAGGGCCGGCCACCTAAGAGACAGGGCCGGCCACCTAAGAGACAGGGCCGGCCACCTAAGAGACAGGGCCGGCCACCTAAGAGACAGGGGTGGCCACCTAAGAGACAGGGGCGGCCACCTAAGAGACAGGGGCGGCCACCTAAGAGACAGGGGCGGCCACCTAGGAGACAGGGGCGGCCACCTAAGAGACAGGGGCGGCCACCTAAGAGACAGGGGTGGCCACCTAAGAGACAGGGGCGGCCACCTAAGAGACAGGGCCGGCCACCTAAGAGACAGGGCCGGCCACCTAAGAGACAGGGCCGGCCACCTAAGAGACAGGGGTGGCCACCTAAGAGACAGGGGCGGCCACCTAAGAGACAGGGCCGGCCACCTAAGAGACAGGGCCGGCCACCTAAGAGACAGGGCCGGCCACCTAAGAGACAGGGCCGGCCACCTAAGAGACAGGGCCGGCCACCTAAGAGACAGGGCCGGCCACCTAAGAGACAGGGGTGGCCACCTAAGAGACAGGGCGGCCACCTAAGAGACAGGGGCGGCCACCTAAGAGACAGGGCCGGCCACCTAAGAGACAGGGGTGGCCACCTAAGAGACAGGGCCGGCCACCTAAGAGACAGGGCCGGCCACCTAAGAGACAGGGAAGGCCACCTAAGAGACAGGGCCGGCCACCTAAGAGACAGGGGCGGCCACCTAAGAGACAGGGAAGGCCACCTAAGAGACAGGGCCGGCCACCTAAGAGACAGGGCCGGCCACCTAAGAGACAGGGGCGGCCACCTAAGAGACAGGGGCGGCCACCTAAGAGACAGGGGTGGCCAACTAAGAGACAGGGGCGGCCACCTAAGAGACAGGGCCGGCCACCTAAGAGACAGGGCCGGCCACCTAAGAGACAGGGCCGGCCACCTAAGAGACAGGGCCGGCCACCTAAGAGACAGGGCCGGCCACCTAAGAGACAGGGGTGGCCACCTAAGAGACAGGGGCGGCCACCTAAGAGACAGGGGCGGCCACCTAAGAGACAGGGCCGGCCACCTAAGAGACAGGGCCGGCCACCTAAGAGACAGGGCCGGCCACCTAAGAGACAGGGCCGGCCACCTAAGAGACTGGGCCGGCCACCTAAGAGACAGGGCCGGCCACCTAAGAGACAGGGCCGGCCACCTAAGAGACAGGGCCGGCCACCTAAGAGACAGGGCCGGCCACCTAAGAGACAGGGGCGGCCACCTAGGAGACAGGGGCGGCCACCTAAGAGACAGGGGCGGCCACCTAAGAGACAGGGGTGGCCACCTAAGAGACAGGGGCGGCCACCTAAGAGACAGGGCCGGCCACCTAAGAGACAGGGCCGGCCACCTAAGAGACAGGGCCGGCCACCTAAGAGACAGGGGTGGCCACCTAAGAGACAGGGGCGGCCACCTAAGAGACAGGGGCGGCCACCTAAGAGACAGGGCCGGCCACCTAAGAGACAGGGCCGGCCACCTAAGAGACAGGGCCGGCCACCTAAGAGACAGGGCCGGCCACCTAAGAGACAGGGCCGGCCACCTAAGAGACAGGGGTGGCCACCTAAGAGACAGGGGCGGCCACCTAAGAGACAGGGGCGGCCACCTAAGAGACAGGGGTGGCCACCTAAGAGACAGGGGCGGCCACTTAAGAGACAGGGGCGGCCACCTAAGAGACAGGGCCGGCCACCTAAGAGACAGGGCCGGCCACCTAAGAGACAGGGCCGGCCACCTAAGAGACAGGGCCGGCCACCTAAGAGACAGGGGTGGCCACCTAAGAGACAGGGCCGGCCACCTAAGAGACAGGGGTGGCCACCTAAGAGACAGGGGCGACCACCTAAGAGACAGGGGCGGCCACCTAAGAGACAGGGGCGGCCACCTAAGAGACAGGGGTGGCCACCTAAGAGACAGGGGCGGCCACCTAAGAGACAGGGCCGGCCACCTAAGAGACAGGGCCGGCCACCTAAGAGACAGGGGCGGCCACCTAAGAGACAGGGGTGGCCACCTAAGAGACAGGGGCGGCCACCTAAGAGACAGGGCCGGCCACCTAAGAGACAGGGCCGGCCACCTAAGAGACAGGGCCGGCCACCTAAGAGACAGGGGTGGCCACCTAAGAGACAGGGCCGGCCACCTAAGAGACAGGGGCGGCCACCTAAGAGACATGGGTGGCCACCTAAGAGACAGGGGCTGCCACCTAAGAGACAGGGCCGGCCACCTAAGAGACAGGGCCGGCCACCTAAGAGACAGGGCCGGCCACCTAAGAGACAGGGGCTGTCAACCTAAAAAACGGGGGCGCCCACTACAAGACACCCAATATATTGGCGCCCCTGAGGCTCGGACCCCCCAATCTCAAATACAATTTTCTGCGTACGCCACTGCCCAATGGAGTCACGGGATCCACAAAGTCCGTCCCTCTCCCCGTTCTAGTCCGAGATAATGAATCGTTTTATTCGACTCATTTATCAGCGCTCACAATTAGAGCAGTTTAAAATATGAAATCATAAAGCGAGGATTAGGGAATATTCTCTCAAGAAAAAATCATGATTCCGGCGGTGAATAGAAAGAAATAGCCTCGTTAATCTGATAATAAAGTCCCTCAATAAGAAAGCCGCAGGCTCGCATTAATCTTCTTTGCAGAAACCTGGGCGCAATAACAGTTTCAGACGGGATCTGGTATAAGCGGACTGATTTCTCAGTTGGGATTTCCCAGACAGGATTTCCCAGACAGGATTTCCCAGACAAGATTTCCCAGACAGGATTTCCCAGACATGATTTCCCAGACATGATTTCCCAGACAGGATTTCCCAAACAGCATTTCCCAGACATGATTTCCCAGACAGGATTTCCCAAACAGCATTTCCCAGACAGGATTTCCCGGACGGGATTTCCTAGGAAGTATTTCCCAGACATTATTTCCCGAACAAGATTTCCTAGACAGGATTTCCGAACAAGATTTCGCAGACAGGATTTCCCAGACAAGATTTCCCAGACAGGATTTCCCAGACAGGATTTCCTAGACAGTATTTCCCAGAGATGATTTCCCAGACAGGATTTCCCAGACAATTTTTCCCGAACAAGATTTCATAGACAGGATTTCCGAACAAGATTTCGCAGACATTATTTCCCGAACAAGATTTCATAGACAGGATTTCTGAACAAGATTTTGCAGACATTATTTCCCGAACAAGATTTCATAGACAGGATTTCCGAACAAGATTTCGCAGACAGGATTTCCCAGACAAGATTTCCCAGACAGGATTTCCCAGACAGGATTTCGCAGACAGGATTTCCCAGACAAGATTTCCCAGACATGATTTCCCAGACAGGATTTCCCAGACATGATTTCCCAGACATGATTTCCCAGACAGGATTTCCCAGACAGGATTTCCCAGACAGGATTTCCCAGACAAGATTTCCCAGACAGGATTTCCCAGACATGATTTCCCAGACATGATTTCCCAGACAGGATTTCCCAAACAGCATTTCCCAGACATGATTTCCCAGACAGGATTTCCCAAACAGCATTTCCCAGACAGGATTTCCCGGACGGGATTTCCTAGGAAGTATTTCCCAGACATTATTTCCCGAACAAGATTTCCTAGACAGGATTTCCGAACAAGATTTCGCAGACAGGATTTCCCAGAAAAGATTTCCCAGACAGGATTTCCCAGACAAGATTTCCCAGACAGGATTTCCTAGACAGTATTTCCCAGACATGATTTCCCAGACAGGATTTCCCAGACAGGATTTCCCAGACAGGATTTCCCAGACGGGATTTCCTAGGAAGTATTTCCCAGACATTATTTCCCGAACAAGATTTCCTAGACAGGATTTCCGAACAAGATTTCGCAGACATTATTTCCCGAACAAGATTTCATAGACAGGATTTCCAAACAAGATTTCGCAGACAGGATTTCCCAGACAGGATTTCCCAGACAGGATTTCCCAGACAAGATTTCCCAGACAGGATTTCCCAGACGGGATTTCCTAGGAAGTATTTCCCAGACAATTTTTCCCGAACAAGATTTCATAGACAGGATTTCCGAACAAGATTTCGCAGACATTATTTCCCGAACAAGATTTCATAGACAGGATTTCCAAACAAGATTTCGCAGACAGGATTTCCCAGACAGGATTTCCCAGACAGGATTTCCCAGACAATATTTCCCAGACAGGATTTCCCAGACGGGATTTCCTAGGAAGTATTTCCCAGACAATTTTTCCCGAACAAGATTTCATAGACAGGATTTCCGAACAAGATTTCGCAGACATTATTTCCCGAACAAGATTTCATAGACAGGATTTCTGAACAAGATTTTGCAGACATTATTTCCCGAACAAGATTTCATAGACAGGATTTCCGAACAAGATTTCGCAGACAGGATTTCCCAGACAAGATTTCCCAGACAGGATTTCCCAGACAGGATTTCGCAGACAGGATTTCCCAGACAAGATTTCCCAGACATGATTTCCCAGACAGGATTTCCCAGACATGATTTCCCAGACATGATTTCCCAGACAGGATTTCCCAGACAGGATTTCCCAGACAGGATTTCCCAGACAAGATTTCCCAGACAGGATTTCCCAGACATGATTTCCCAGACATGATTTCCCAGACAGGATTTCCCAAACAGCATTTCCCAGACATGATTTCCCAGACAGGATTTCCCAAACAGCATTTCCCAGACAGGATTTCCCGGACGGGATTTCCTAGGAAGTATTTCCCAGACATTATTTCCCGAACAAGATTTCCTAGACAGGATTTCCGAACAAGATTTCGCAGACAGGATTTCCCAGAAAAGATTTCCCAGACAGGATTTCCCAGACAAGATTTCCCAGACAGGATTTCCTAGACAGTATTTCCCAGACATGATTTCCCAGACAGGATTTCCCAGACAGGATTTCCCAGACAGGATTTCCCAGACGGGATTTCCTAGGAAGTATTTCCCAGACATTATTTCCCGAACAAGATTTCCTAGACAGGATTTCCGAACAAGATTTCGCAGACATTATTTCCCGAACAAGATTTCATAGACAGGATTTCCAGACAGGATTTCGCAGACAGGATTTCCCAGACAGGATTTCCCAGACAAGATTTCCCAGACAGGATTTCCCAGACGGGATTTCCTAGGAAGTATTTCCCAGACAATTTTTCCCGAACAAGATTTCATAGACAGGATTTCCGAACAAGATTTCGCAGACATTATTTCCCGAACAAGATTTCATAGACAGGATTTCCAAACAAGATTTCGCAGACAGGATTTCCCAGACAGGATTTCCCAGACAGGATTTCCCAGACAATATTTCCCAGACAGGATTTCCCAGACGGGATTTCCTAGGAAGTATTTCCCAGACAATTTTTCCCGAACAAGATTTCATAGACAGGATTTCCGAACAAGATTTCGCAGACATTATTTCCCGAACAAGATTTCATAGACAGGATTTCTGAACAAGATTTTGCAGACATTATTTCCCGAACAAGATTTCATAGACAGGATTTCCGAACAAGATTTCGCAGACAGGATTTCCCAGACAAGATTTCCCAGACAGGATTTCCCAGACAGGATTTCGCAGACAGGATTTCCCAGACAAGATTTCCCAGACATGATTTCCCAGACAGGATTTCCCAGACATGATTTCCCAGACATGATTTCCCAGACAGGATTTCCCAGACAGGATTTCCCAGACAGGATTTCCCAGACAAGATTTCCCAGACAGGATTTCCCAGACATGATTTCCCAGACATGATTTCCCAGACAGGATTTCCCAAACAGCATTTCCCAGACATGATTTCCCAGACAGGATTTCCCAAACAGCATTTCCCAGACAGGATTTCCCGGACGGGATTTCCTAGGAAGTATTTCCCAGACATTATTTCCCGAACAAGATTTCCTAGACAGGATTTCCGAACAAGATTTCGCAGACAGGATTTCCCAGAAAAGATTTCCCAGACAGGATTTCCCAGACAAGATTTCCCAGACAGGATTTCCTAGACAGTATTTCCCAGACATGATTTCCCAGACAGGATTTCCCAGACAGGATTTCCCAGACAGGATTTCCCAGACGGGATTTCCTAGGAAGTATTTCCCAGACATTATTTCCCGAACAAGATTTCCTAGACAGGATTTCCGAACAAGATTTCGCAGACATTATTTCCCGAACAAGATTTCATAGACAGGATTTCCAAACAAGATTTCGCAGACATTATTTCCCGAACAAGATTTCCTAGACAGGATTTCCAAACAAGATTTCGCAGACAGGATTTCCCAGACAGGATTTCCCAGACAGGATTTCCCAGACAAGATTTCCCAGACAGGATTTCCCAGACGGGATTTCCTAGGAAGTATTTCCCAGACAATTTTTCCCGAACAAGATTTCATAGACAGGATTTCCGAACAAGATTTCGCAGACATTATTTCCCGAACAAGATTTCATAGACAGGATTTCCAAACAAGATTTCGCAGACAGGATTTCCCAGACAGGATTTCCCAGACAGGATTTCCCAGACAATATTTCCCAGACAGGATTTCCCAGACGGGATTTCCTAGGAAGTATTTCCCAGACAATTTTTCCCGAACAAGATTTCATAGACAGGATTTCCGAACAAGATTTCGCAGACATTATTTCCCGAACAAGATTTCATAGACAGGATTTCCAAACAAGATTTCGCAGACAGGATTTCCCAGACAGGATTTCCCAGACAGGATTTCCCAGACAAGATTTCCCAGACAGGATTTCCCAGACAAGATTTCCCAGACAGGATCTCCCAGACAGGATTTCCCGAACAGGATTTCCCGAACAGGATTTCCCGAACAGGATTTCCCGAACAGGATTTCCCATGACAGTCGATCAATAACAGCAATAGAAATTGATTTAAACAGCCCAGTCTCAAGAAAAGCGCATTAGTTCGAGTGCACTTGAATTGCCTTTTAGTAGGCCAGAGCAGAACTGTGGGCTGCACTGGGGAACTATAAAAGACTTGTCAGTGTTGTTCAGAGGGTCGTCACAAGAGAGCTCTCTGTTGAACCAAAATCCAGCTCGAACGCATGACCCGAAGCCTGAGAACCCCCGCGTTGGCGCTCAAGCGTGAAGCGGAGGCTCCCTCCTTTGAGGCCCGGCTGTCCTGTCCTGTTTGCCAGTTAGTTAAGCTACTATAGTAATCTTTTTCGGGGCCGCTAAAAGTTCCCCGGAACGTTCTGGTAATTTTGCGGCTTGGCAACCGAGGAGAGAGCTGGCTTTGTATGCAAGGTCTGGATAAAAATTTCTCTAAAGTTCTAGGCCGTCTAGTCCTGATTGAATTAGACTTGATTAATTACGCGATTCGAATGGAGTCACATGGCAGGCACTTGTCACGAACTCGCTAAAAATTGACCGCATTTGAAAGTGTATTTTTGTTAGCGTTTGGCCGACTAAAATGTAAACTTCATCTGCGAAAACAAAGCTACACACGCCAACGCGTCGTGATAATGTACAATGCATTCACTTCGTGATAAAGTACATTGCGCCTACCTCACGATAATATCGATTTACTCTCTTCCCCGGTAATGTACATAGCAGCTACCTCACGATAATATCGATTTAATCTCTTCCCCGATCATGTACATTGGAGCTACCTCACGATAATATCGATTTACTCTCTTCCCCGGTAATGTACATTGCATCCACCTCACGAGAATCATAGTTGCAGTCACGAAATTTTTTCATATCTAAAAATGAGATTCTTCGAACACAATTTATACAGACACGAAAACTACTATAGATAATATTAATTCTTTAGCTCTGTCTTCATGCAGTGAAGTGAAAAGGTATAAGTATTAGCATGTGTATACGAGCGTACTAAAGTTTCTGCTTCACAAAAATGCATGGATAAACATATACATATATACATACGTACATATATATTTATAATACTTATATTGACATCTTTTGCAATTCCGTCAATCCTGGCGCTTCGGTGGCAGCAGTGGGCCAGAAGCGACCGGAGCGATGATTGATTTAAATGGTCATCTGACTGCTCACGCTGAGCTCTTTTGCTGCACTTGCAACTGCACAGGAAGATATGAACTGATGGAGCCGAGAAGCAGACATCGAGAAACTTCCCCACTGTCCCCAGGAACTGGAAATTTCATTTGCCCAGGATGGATCAGCTTGAGATATGAATATGAGGAGTCGGCAAGATATGAATAAACAGATAGATAGAGGACCGCTGCTGCTGCTGCTGCTAGGCTGGTCAAGCTGTCAATCAGAAACTGGGCTCGCAAATCTGAGTACGGACTTTGCGGATGGCTTTTTCATCTGTTAGGAATGTACACCCACCTGCTTTTTCCGTTTAGAATGTACACCCCACCTGCTGTTCCATTTAGAATGTACATCCCACCTGCTGTTCCATTTAGAATGTACATCCCACCTGCTGTTCCATTTAGAATGTACACCCCACCTGCTGTTCCATTTAGAATGTACATCCCACCTGCTTTTCCGTTTAGAATGTACACCCCACCTGCTGTTCCATTTAGAATGTACATCCCACCTGATGTTCCATTTAGAATGTACACCCCAACTGCTGTTCCATTTAGAATGTACATCCCACCTGCTGTTCCATTTAGAATGTACATCCCAACTGCTGTTCCATTTAGAATTTACACCCCAACTGCTGTTCCATTTAGAATGTACACTTTGACCTTCTGAGCTCTTAACTCTAACTGCATTGCAAATGTACTTTACGCCAACAACCTGTCAAAGGTTGGCTCGATAGCAAGAGAGGAAGGTTAATTTAAAACGGCGGCCCCAGTCCCAATTCGAGTCTATTAAAATGCAATCAAGTGAAGCCATCTGATTGATAGCCCAGGCTGTGTCCATCAGAACTATATAGGAAAATTTTTGTTAAAATTAAACTGGCGTGTTCTCGCTGTTATAAATTATTTTCTCGCATGGCTTCGGCACCCGGCTCCGACAGTAGAGGTGTGAAGCTGGCTACCGCGTGAAAAAGTTTTTGTCTGCACACACACTTTTTGAGCCGAGTATAAAAAGGAAGAAGCTGAGAGCTGGACAGGTTGAAGGGGTGGGGCACTTCAGGATTAGGGATGGCCAGCCAGAATCCCAATTGGCCCAGAGGTGCAGCTCAAATCAGTCAGCTGCTGACCTGCAGAGGGACCCCACCTGGCTTCCTGCCGCCTCCCCAGCTTCCTATTCTCCATCATCATCTGTCCCTCAGCGGGGGGCCGGACAATTGTGCGCTAGACTGCATTTAGTAGGCGGTTGAGTCGCAGTTCTCAACGCTGAGGAAACCAAAGCCCTGCAGATTCCTTTCTCAATTTGCTTTTTAAAACACTGCGAACTCGCGACTGACAGCTGCAGTCTTGATGAAGTTGTTTAGGAGGCTGCAGTTTCTTTTGCTGCTTGCTGGCTGCGTGAATTGCAGCGATGGAGTGGACTTCGGTGAGTGCCGTCTGGAGCTGGCAGGGCTTGGTGTTCAGAAGGTTAGCGAGTGCTTCACGCTTCGACAAGCAGAGCACAGCAACTGGGAGAAACTCAAAGTCAAGAGCATGTCAAGTGGCTGCTGCTTCGAGCTGTTTGAAAATCCCGTGAATTGGCGGCCTCTTCTTTTCGTTGCCGCCGCAGACAAAATGCTTCAAGAATAGATGGCTCTTGAGAGCTCCCTGCTGTCCATTCTTTGAGACTTGCAAAATCTCTGGCTGCTTTCTGAATGGCTTCGTAAAACTTTACTCTATTTTTAGCCAGCTGGAGCGACTGTCACATCCGCATTCTGTCACTGTCTGTCAGTGACTGTCCCCCATTTTGTCACTCTTGTCAGTGACTATCCCGCATTCTGTCACTCTTGTCAGTGACTATCCCGCATTCTGTCACTCTTGTCAGTGACTATCCCGCATTCTGTCACTCTTGTCAGTGACTATCCCGCATTCTGTCACTCTTGTCAGTGACTATCCCGCATTCTGTCACTCTTGTCAGTGACTATCCCGCATTCTGTCACTCTTGTCAGTGACTGTCCCCCATTTTGTCACTCTTGTCAGTGACTATCCCGCATTCTGTCACTCTTGTCAGTGACTATCCCGCATTCTGTCACTCTTGTCAGTGACTATCCCGCATTCTGTCACTCTTGTCAGTGACTATCCCGCATTCTGTCACTCTTGTCAGTGACTATCCCGCATTCTGTCACTCTTGTCAGTGACTATCCCGCATTCTGTCACTCTTGTCAGTGACTATCCCGCATTCTGTCACTCTTGTCAGTGACTATCCCGCATTCTGTCACTCTTGTCAGTGACTATCCCGCATTCTGTCACTCTTGTCAGTGACTATCCCGCATTCTGTCACTCTTGTCAGTGACTATCCCGCATTCTGTCACTCTTGTCAGTGACTATCCCGCATTCTGTCACTCTTGTCAGTGACTGTCCCCCATTTTGTCACTCTTGTCAGTGACTATCCCGCATTCTGTCACTCTTGTCAGTGACTATCCCGCATTCTGTCACTCTTGTCAGTGACTATCCCGCATTCTGTCACTCTTGTCAGTGACTATCCCGCATTCTGTCACTCTTGTCAGTGACTATCCCGCATTCTGTCACTCTTGTCAGTGACTATCCCGCATTCTGTCACTCTTGTCAGTGACTATCCCGCATTCTGTCACTCTTGTCAGTGACTATCCCGCATTCTGTCACTCTTGTCAGTGACTATCCCGCATTCTGTCACTCTTGTCAGTGACTATCCCGCATTCTGTCACTCTTGTCAGTGACTATCCCGCATTCTGTCACTCTTGTCAGTGACTATCCCGCATTCTGTCACTCTTGTCAGTGACTGTCCCCCATTTTGTCACTCTTGTCAGTGACTATCCCGCATTCTGTCACTCTTGTCAGTGACTATCCCGCATTCTGTCACTCTTGTCAGTGACTATCCCGCATTCTGTCACTCTTGTCAGTGACTATCCCGCATTCTGTCACTCTTGTCAGTGACTATCCCGCATTCTGTCACTCTTGTCAGTGACTATCCCCCATTTTGTCACTCTTGTCAGTGACTATCCCGCATTCTGTCACTCTTGTCAGTGACTATCCCACATTCTGTCACTGTCTGTCAGTGACTTTCCCTCATTCTGTCACTTTTTGTCAATGACTGTTCCTCATTCTGTCACAGTCTGCCAGTGACTGTACCACATTCTGTCACTGTCTGTCAGTGACTTTCCCTCATTCGGTTACTGTCTGTCAGTGACTCCCTCTTTCTGTCACTCTTTGTCAGTAACTGTCCCTCATTCGGTCACTCTTTGTCAGTGACTGTCCCTCATTCGGTCACTGTCTGTCAGTGACTTTTCCTCATTCGGTCACTGTCTGTCAGTGACTCCCTCTTTCTGTCACTCTTTGTCAGTAACTGTCCCTCATTCGGTCACTCTTTGTCAGTGACTGTCCCTCATTCGGTCACTGTCTGTCAGTGACTGTCCCGCATTCTGTCACTGTCTGTCTGTAACTTCCCCCATTCTATCATAGTCTGTCAGTGACTGTTCCCCATTTTGTCACTGTCTGCCAGTGACTGTCCCTCATTCTGTCACTGTCTGTCAGTGACTGTCCCTCATTCTGTCACTGTCTGTCAGTGACTGTCCCTCATTCTGTCACTGTCTGTCAGTGACTGTCCCTCATTCTGTCACTGTCTGTCAGTGACTGTCCCTCATTCTGTCACTCTCTGTCGGTGAAGCCGCCATCTCTTAATGCTCCCAGAATCAGCGGGCAGATAGCAAAACTGCTTTCTCAGCAGCAATCCGTGATTGAAACACAATGGCTCCCACACTGATCTTCAATCAAGGAGTTCCTGCCCCAGTCATCTGTGCCCTCCAACTACAATTCATTCAGGCTGATGACCCATTGTTTCAATGGAGTTAGCCGCCAACTGGACCAAAGCTTATTGGCAACTCATTCACACAGACTTGGCTATTCCGTAAATTCACTTTCACTCAATGGTTGGTGCAGGTTTTTTCTGGTGCATTTTCTGAGCAGATTGGCTGGAGTGTAGAATAGTTGGGATATTTTCTGCCATTGTGTGTGAGTTGGTGGCGACTGTGTCAACTATGAACTCGGAGCCAATGACACGACCCTTAGTTCGATTCCGTTCGCAAACGCATTCATTTGGAGCTGGTAGGGCGATTCACACCCATGAGTGCCGACCCCCAAGGCCCAGAGAGTGTACATGCCTGCCTGCGTACAGCATTGCTGCGCCTAGTGCCAAAGTGCCAAAGCTTTACGCTTCAATTGAAGTTCAAATATTCAATTTCTGATGCTCCACTCCCAGCTTAGTGGGTGCACACAGTGTCTTATCCGCAGTACATACCCTGCACATTCCCAGTACATCCCCAGTACATCCCCAGTACATCCCCAGTACATTCCCAGTACATCCCCAGTACATCCCCAGTACATCCCCAGTACATTCCCAGTACATATCCAGTACATTCCCAGTACATCCCCAGTACATTCCCAGTACATCCCCAGTACATTCCCAGTACATCCCCAGTACATCCCCAGTACATCCCACTACATTCCCAGTACATCCCCAGTACATTCCCAGTACATTCCCAGTACATCCCCAGTACATACCCTGCACATTCCCAGTACATACCTAGTACATTCCCAGTACATCCCTTCCACCGATCCGCAGAGAGGCCGAAAATCCTCACGCAGCTCCCTGCGGCGATTGTCCGGCGGCCGCACTCCAGCCTGACGCTGAACTGCCGGGCCCGCGGCCGCCCACAGCCGGACGTCGCCTGGCTGCACAACGGGCGTCGGCTCCGACCCGACGTTGCTCACACCGTCCACGACGACGATGGCGGCAGCGACATCCAGGTGACGGCCTCCGGGCAGCTGAGCATCGCATCGGTGGGTTTTCAACATGGCGGCTTGTTCGAGTGCCAGGCTAGCAACAAGTTCGGGACGGATCGAGCTCACGTGACCCTGCTCATCGAGGGTGAGTAAAGTGGCGCTAAAATCTAAGGATGATGTGGCGCTAAAATCTAAGGATGATGTGGCGCTAAAATCTAAGGATGATGTGGCGCTAAAATCATGATGTGCGCTAAAATCTAAGGATGATGTGGCGCTAAAATCTAAGGATGATGTGGCGCTAAAATCTAAGGATGATGTGGCGCTAAAATCTAAGGATGATGTGGCGCTAAAATCATGATGTGCGCTAAAATCTAAGGATGATGTGGCGCTAAAATCTAAGGATGATGTGGCGCTAACATAAAAGGATGATGTGGCGCTAAAATCTAAGGATGATGTGGCGCTAACATAAAAGGATGATGTGGCGCTAAAATCTAATGATGATGTGGCGCTAAAATCTAAGAATGATGGGCGCTAAAATCTACGGATGTGGAGCTAACATCTAGGGATAACTCAGGTAGCTTCTAAACTTGGCACCTTGATCTCATTTTCGGCTCTAGAAAGACCCCAGCAACAATAGCCCCGAAATCTTTAATCCTCTCCAGGCGGAGTCTATATTCAAGTGTCCCCGGCCAACGTGACAAAGAAGGTCGGCCAGAGACTCGAGCTGACCTGCTCGGCCACCGGACACCCGGGCAACATCAGCTACACCTGGTTCCGGTCCGGCCGGGACCTCCGCCTGCTCGGAGCCCTGCGCCACCGCTACTACATCGACAACGGCACCCTGGTCATACCGACCCTGATGCGGCACGACACCGGCTGGTACCGCTGCGTCCCTAGCAACGGCCGTAGCAACCCGCCGCACGCCAGCGCCTATGTTGACGTCATTTATCCGCCTTTGTTCGAAGGCTCAGAGCAGAGGACTCAGTTCCTAGCCGTGGGGCAGCCTGGCCGGATTAACTGCCCAGTGCTGGCCAACCCGCCAGTGTCCGAGGTTGTCTGGACCCACAACTATTCGTCCGCTGGCGGCACGTCCGAGCCGCAGGTGCAAATCGATTCCGTGCGGCCCGGACACGCTGGCGTGTGGAAATGCCGCTGCCTCAACCTGCTCGGCTGGGGCGACTGGAGCCACGACATCCGGGTACTGGTGCAGAGTGAGTCACTGCTGATGCGGGTGCTGGTGCAGAGTGAGTCACTGCTGATGCGGGTGCTGGTGCAGAGTGAGTCACTGCTGATGCGGGTGCTTGTGCAGAGTGAGTCACTGCTGATGCGGGTGCTGGTGCAGAGTGAGTCACTGCTGATGCGGGTGCTGGTGCAGAGTGAGTCACTGCTGATGCGGGTGCTGGTGCAGAGTGAGTCACTGCTGATGCGGGTGCTGGTGCAGAGTGAGTCACTGCTGATGCGGGTGCTGGTGCAGAGTGAGTCACTGCTGATGCGGGTGCTGGTGCAGAGTGAGTCACAGTGACGGTGCAGAGTGAGTCACAGTGACGGTGCAGAGTGAGTCACAGTGACGGTGCAGTGTGAGTCACAGTGACGGTGCAGAGTGAGTCACAGTGACGGTGCAGAGTGAGTCACAGTGACGGTGCAGAGTGAGTCACAGTGACGGTGCAGAGTGAGTCACAGTTACGGTGCAGAGTGAGTCACAGTGACGGTGCAGAGTGAGTCACAGTGACGGTGCAGAGTGAGTCACAGTGACGGTGCAGAGTGAGTCACAGTGACGGTGCAGAGTGAGTCACAGTGACGGTGCAGAGTGAGTCACAGTGACGGTGCAGAGTGAGTCACAGTGACGGTGCAGTGTTTCGTCGCCCCCCAGGCCTGCCGTACATGCGGGAACGGCCGCAGACGGTCATCCAGCAGCTGGTTGGCGGCGAGGCCAGCCTGTTCTGCAACCTGGACAGCCTGGGCATCGGCGCCGAGGTGCTCTGGTTCAAAGATGCCGACCCGCTGCAGCTCCCAGACGACGACTTCACCGACGACCCCAGTAGACGAATTCAGCGACTGCCGAACGCGCTGACGATCCGCCGTCTGCGGCTGACGGACTCCGGCAGGTACCAGTGCCTGGTGAACAACAGCTTGGCGCAGCTCTTCGCCGAGTCCCAGCTGCTGGTAGAAGCTCGGCCAGAGAGGCCGCCGTACAACCTGACGGTGGTCACCGACCCGTTCATCGCGCATCTCAGCTGGATGCCCGGTTACGACGGTGGTCGGGAGCTGAGCTACGCCGTCTGGTACAAGCAGGTCAAGCTGCAGAGCTGGGCGACCCTCAGGTCTGATATGCCAGTTATTCAGTAACTCCTGTGCAATTTTAACACTATATGCGACTCTATGCGTTTCTGGAGTAATTCAATGACATTCGAATGAGATTCCAGTGACGTTCCAGTGAGATTCCAATGAGATTCCAGTGAGATTCAAATGAGAATCCAGTGACGTTCCAGTGAGATTCCAATGAGATTCCAGTGAGATTCAAATGAGATTTGAATGAGATTCTAGTGAGATTCCAGTGAGATTCAAATGAGATTTGAATGAGATTCTAGTGAGATTCCAGTAAGATTCAAATGAGATTCGAATGAGATTCTAGTGAGATTCAAATGAGATTCCAGTGAGATTCAAATGAGATTCCAGTGAGATTCAAATCAGATTCGAATGAGATTCTAGTAAGATTCAAATGAAATTCCAGTGAGATTCAAATGAGATTCCAGTGAGATTCCAGTTAGATTCAAATGAGATTCAAATGAGATTCCAGTGAGATTCCAGTGATATTCGAATGAAATTCCTGTGAGATTCCTGTGACATTCAAATGAGATTCCAATGAAATTCCATTGACATTCAAATGAGATTCTTGTGACGTTCCAGTGAGATTCCAGTGAGATTCCAGTGAGATTCAAATGAGATCCCTGTGAGATTCCTGTGAGATTCCTGTGAGATTCCGGTGAGATTTCAGTGAGATTCTAGAGAGATTACAGTGAGATTTAAAAGAGACAACAGTGAATTTCTAGTGACATTCTAAAAAGATTCCAGTAAGATTCTAGAGAGATTCCAGAGTGATTCAAATGAGATTCCAGAGTGATTCAAATGAGATTCCAGAGTGATTAAAATGAGATTCCCTTGAGATTCCAGTGAGATAAGTGAAATTTTAGATTCCTGTAAGATTCCAGTGAGATCCCAGTGAGATTCCAGTGAGATTCTGTGAGATTCCTTTGAGATTCCTGTGAGATTCCAGAGAGATTTTTTTGAAACTCTTACCAAGATTCCGCTAAGATTTAAGTGGAGATTTAGATTAGATTCCAGTGAGATTCCAGTGAGATTCCGCCAACAGTCCCCCTCCCCCCCGCCCCCGCAAGCAGGGTGCCGGTGCCAGGTGCCTCCCAGGCCAGCCTATTCGGTCTCATCCCCGAGTCGCACTACGCCTTCTTTGTTCGAGCCGTGTGCCAGTCGGGCCGCAGCCTGGAGTCCGAGAGGCGGTACGCGGCCACGAAGCCGCTGAGCCAGAGTTACGTCACCCAGGAGGACATCACGGGGCTGTACCCGCATCTGCCAGCTGCGCCGGTGCGGTTGGCAGCTGAAATTGTCAAAGGCGGCCGAGTGAAAATCAGCTGGCAGATGGGCAACTCGACTGAGCCGCCTGTGTTGTACAGCCTGGTGCAGTTTGCCTCTGGTGAGGGAGTCTGATTGGCCATCCAAATACCTAATATCCCAAAACTATGCCCATGGTGCCGAAACTGCCACAGTGGCGCTGAAACTATCCCAGTGGCGCCAAAACTATCCCAGTGGCGCCAAAACTATCCCAGTGGCGCCAAAACTATCCCAGTGGCGCCAAAACTATCCCAGTGGCGCCAAAACTGTCCCAGTGGCGCCAAAACTATTCCAGTGGCGCCAAAACTATCCCAGTGGCGCCAAAACTATCCTAATGGCGCCAAAACTATCCCAGTGGCGCCAAAACTATCCCAGTGGCGCCAAAACTGTCCCAGTGGCGCCAAAACTATTCCAGTGGCGCCAAAACTATCCCAGTGGCGCCAAAACTATCCTGATGGCGCCAAAACTATCCCAGTGGCGCCAAAACTATCCCAGTGGTGCCAAAACTATTCCAGTGGCCCCCAAACTATTCCAGTGGTGCCAAAACTATTCTAGTGGCACCAAAACTATCCTGATGGCGCCAAAACTATCCCAGTGGCGCCAAAACTATTCCAGTGGTGCCAAAACTATTCCAGTGGCGCCAAAACTATTCCAGTGGCGCCAAAACTATTCCAGTGGTGCCAAAACTATCCCAGTGGCGCCAAAACTATCCCAGTGGCGCCAAAACTATTCCAGTGGCGCCAAAACTATCCCAGTGGCGCCAAAACCATCCCAGTGGCGCCAAAACTATTCCAGTGGTGCCAAAACTATTCCAGTGGCGCCAAAACTATTCCAGTGGCGCCAAAACTATTCCAGTGGTGCCAAAACTATCCCAGTGGCGCCAAAACTATCCCAGTGGCGCCAAAACTATCCGATGGCGCCAAAACTATTCCAGTGGCGCCAAAACTATCCGATGGCGCCGAAACTATCCCAATGGCGCCAAAACTATTTGGATGGCGCCAATACTATCCCAATGGCGCCGAAACAATCTCAATGGCGCTAAAACTATCGGTTATCCTAGTTATCACAGTTATCTCGGCGCTAAAACCAAAACCATCTCAAAAAGTGGCGCAAACACAATCAAATAAATAGAAAACTTCCATACGCCAAAGGAGGCAGCTCATCTTTCACTGACTCAGAGTCCACTGGCTAAACACGGCCTGAAATCTGTGATGTTTAAACAGGCAAAGCCGCCAACCTGTCACGTGGACCTACCTGGTCTCAATATGAGCCAACGATTATTAATCTAATCCCGAGGCTACCAGAACACTGTTTGCTCAAATATGATCTAGCAATCAGTCTGATTGCCCTTGCAAGTCTGACCTCTACCGGTTCAGGATGTCTGTCGAATCTCTGGGTTGTATTAAATGATAATTAATCATTATACTGTAGATAAGACATTATAATAGGTAAATTTGAGTGCTTGGTACACTTTCACACTATCTTTTAAGACCGGTTATTTATAAATAAAAAAAAAAACAGTGGACTGACAGGGAGACAGTGGAGTGACATGCAAGACAGTGGAGTGACAGGGAAGGCAGTGGAGTGACAGTGGGGGCATTGGAGTGACAGTGGTGCAGTGGAGTGACATGGGAGGCAATGAAGTGACAGAGAGACAGTGGAGTGATATAAGAGACAGTGGGAGATGGTGGAGTAACATGGGAGACAGTGGAGTGACATGGGAGACAGTGGAGTGACATGGAAGACAGTGGAGTGACATGGGAGACAGTAGAGTGACATGGGAGACAGTGGAGTGACATGGGAGACAGTGGAGTGACATGGGAGACAGTGGAGTGACATTCTACTCCACTCCACTCCACTTCACTCCACTCCACTTCACTCCACTCCACTGACATGAGAGACAGTGGAGTGACATGAGAGACAGTGGAGTGACATGGAAGACAGTGGAGTGACATGGGAGACAGTGGAGTGACTTGGAAGACAGTGGAGTGATATGGGAGACAGTGGAGTGACATGGAAGACAGTGGAGTGACAGGGAGACAGTGGAGTGACATGGAAGACAGTGGAGTGACATGGAAGACAGTGGAGTGACTTGGAAGACAGTGGAGTGACATGGGAGACAGTGGAGTGACATGGGAGACAGTGGAGTGACTTGGAAGACAGTGGAGTGATATGGGACAGTGGAGTGACATAGGAGACAGTGGAGTGACATGGAAGACAGTGGAGTGACATGGAAGACAGTGGAGTGACATGGGAGACAGTGGAGTGACATGGGAGACAGTGGAGTGACATGGAAGACAGTGGAGTGACATGGAAGACAGTGGAGTGACATGGGAGACAGTGGAGTGACATGGGAGACAGTGGAGTGACATGGGAGACAGTGGAGTGACATGGGAGACAGTGGAGTGACATGGGAGACAGTGGAGTGACATGGAAGACAGTGGAGTGACAGGGAAGGCAGTGGAGTGACAGTGGGGGCATTGGAGTGACAGTGGTGCAGTGGAGTGACATGGGAGGCAATGGAGTGACAGAGAGACAGTGGAGTGATATAAGAGACAGTGGGAGATGGTGGAATAACATGAGAGACAGTGGAGTGACATGGAAGACAGTGGAGTGACATGGAAGACAGTGGAGTGACATGGGAGACAGTGGAGTGACATGGAAGGCAGTGGAGTGACATGGGAGACAGTGGAGTGACATGGAAGACAGTGGAGTGACATGGAAGACAGTGGAGTGACATGGAAGACAGTGGAGTGACATGGAAGACAGTGGAGTGACATGGAAGACAGTGGAGTGACATGGGAGACAGTGGAGTGACTTGGAAGACAGTGGAGTGACATGGGAGACAGTGGAGTGACTTGGAAGACAGTGGAGTGATATGGGACAGTGGAGTGACATGGGAGACAGTGGAGTGACATGGAAGACAGTGGAGTGACATGGAAGACAGTGGAGTGACATGGGAGACAGTGGAGTGACATTCTACTCCACTCCACTCCACTTCACTCCACTCCACTTCACTCCACTCCACTTCACTCCACTCCACTGACATGGGAGACAGTGGAGTGACATGGGAGACAGTGGAGTGACATGAGAGACAGTGGAGTGACATGGAAGACAGTGGAGTGACATGGAAGACAGTGGAGTGACATGGGAGACAGTGGAGTGACATGAGAGACAGTGGAGTGACATTCTACTCCACTCCACTCCACTTCACTCCACTCCACTTCACTCCACTCCACTGACATGGGAGACAGTGGAGTGACATGGGAGACAGTGGAGTGACATGGAAGACATGGGAGACAGTGGAGTGACATGGGAGACAGTGGAGTGACTTGGGAGACAGTGGAGGCAGATGTACGGTTAAACTTACTTTCTCTCAGTCTGTAAACGACGAGCTCCCACCGGCCCTGCCCTGACTCTCCATTCAGACAGCCGGCGCTGGCAGAGCCTGCCGCCCGTGTCGGCGCCCCTCACTGAACTGACGGTGGACGCGGCCGCCCTGCTGACTGAGCGTCGCGTCGCTTTCCTTCATTTGAGAGCCGTGGCCTGCGGCAGCCTAAAGTGCAGTAAGCCCTGCCCGGAGCTCAGCCTGGACACTGCGCTGTTTTCCGGTGAGCTGGAAGGCCTGGGGGGCTCTGCATCTGCAACCTCACTTCTACACCCACCTCAGTCCGACACCCACCTCAGTCCGACACCCACCTCAGTCCGACACCCACCTCAGTCCGACACCCACCTCACTCCGACACCCACCTCATTCCGCCACACCCGCCAGCTTCAACTCCCTTCTTTCTCCCCCATCCGGCAGCGGACCCCGCCGCCTCCTACAAGCTGGACGTCGGCATGACAACTCTGTGGGCGATGCTGGCCTGCGCGGCGGTGGCCGTCTCCCTGGCGGTGGCCGTCCTGCTGTGGAGCCGCTGCATCGCCGGAGCCGGTCGTCGAAACGCCAACGGCGGCGTCGGCAGCAGCGTCGGCGGCAGCGTCGGCGGCGGCTTTGGAAGTCGCGGCGGTGGAAGCGATGGCGGCCATCGCCGACTGATGCGTCAGCGAGCTCCTCGACTCACCCGGATCCCGGAGTCCGATCCCGACGATCTATCGCCGTCGTCGACTCCGACACCACAGCGGGCAGCTTCGATACTCGATGGGGGCAGCGGCTCGATGTCGTTGTCGCCGTTTGTCGCCGAGACGGTGCAGCTAAGCGTCGGTGGCGGCGGCGGCAGCAGGTTCCAAAGAGACGGTAGGTGCGGCAGAGGCCGCTGCAGCCGCTTGGGTACCGGTAGAAGAGATCGCTTCCGCCTCAGCCCTAACCCGGTCAGTGCATATCGCCAGCAATATCATTATTGTTTATTTTACCTTTTTTGCCATGCTTTGCAGTTTTATAGTACTCGTACTATTAGTAGTTCGCTAGCAAAATTAGTCACTTTTTTATCATTTTTCCAGTCTATGTGAATAATAGATATTTCGCTTACTGTTAGTAGTTTAATATAGAAACCTTCTGATTTATCGTAATTTATACTTTTGCATGCATTGACAATAAAATTTATTTAGGTTAATTAAACTTAATGTACGCTCGTAGCTAAAGTAGATTAGCATTAAATTTGCCATATTGTCCCTATCCACTAACCAGGGGTAGAATTTAAAACATATTTTTAAACGTATTTTTTTCAAACAAAATTAATTATTCATTAAAATGTTCCACAATTTTAGGACGACCACAGGAAATGCGTTACTTTAGAGCTAAGCAGCTCCCTTTGGAGTGAGTCCGCGATTAAGTTTCATTTTGTCTGTACTTCGCCGAGCCAATCAAAATCAACTCTAGAGGAAGGAAGCGCAGAGAGGGTGTGGGATGGTTGTCAATAAATGTACATTCAAGCTATATCGATTTTCCCTCCCCCAGCCCATTAAATTTCATTTTGTCTGTTCTGCGCCCAACCAGTCAGAAATAACCCTAGAGGGGAAGGGAGCGCAGAGAGGGCGTGGGGTGGTTGTCAATAAATGTACATTCAAGCTATACTGCTTTCCCTCCCCCAGTCCATTAAATTTCTTTTTGTCTGCTCTGCGCCCAGCCAGTCAGAATTAACTCTAGAGAGGAAGGAAGCGCAGAGAGGGCGTGGGGTGGTTGTCAATAAATGTACATTCAAGCTATACTGCTTTCCCTCCCCCAGTCCATTAAATTTCTTTTTGTCTGCTCTGCGCCCAGCCAGTCAGAATTAACTCTAGAGAGGAAGGAAGCGCAGAGAGGGCATAGGGTGGTTGTCGATGGGTGTACATACTAATATTCCTTTTGCGGCCTAGCTGGTGCTGCAAGCTTTTAATTCAATCATAGATACGGAAATCAGGCTTGCGAGACTGAAAATTTTCTGTCTATGGTCGACACTCGCTGGCATAGCGGAGTTCAATTTAATCCTGGGGGCATCAATTTGATCATTCTAATCATGCATATAACGTTAGATATCCAGTGCTGTAACACAAGTCGTTTACTTATCATTGAGAAAATCTAAAACAGAACAACACAATAAACAAATAAAAGCTTTAGCGTCGGATGTAGTCGAGTCAGGCTGGAATAAACCTCAGCATCTGCCGGTACCAGCCTCCGCATTTGGCAACGGTCACTTCACGGGTTGCGTCCTCTGCAACCCTCTGTAGGACAAGGATTCGCCACTCTCGTAGCGAATGACCATCAGGCGGAGTGTCCAGCTCTTCTTGCAGTTGTGGTTGAGCCAGCTGGCGTTTGATGGCTGCCTTCAGGCAGGCGTGCGCGTTTTCCACAGGATTGAGGAATGGCAAGTAAGGAGGCAATGTCACCAGGCGCCAAACGGGCTGAAATTGATCTGGGATTGTCACTCCATGATGAAAACGGGCTCCATCCATGATCACACAGACTCCTCGCCATCAGGTACATCACCACGACTCGTCACGCTTTGCACCAGATCATTGATGAACGTCTGGAACCTAACTGCCGTCATAGTCTCTCCGAAGATCATATGATGTAAAAACAAGTTAAAAACAGGTTTCGCTAACTGTAAAAATGTGCATTGAATGCATAGAATGATCAAATTGATGCCCCATGATTAAATTGAACTCCGCTATGCCAGAGCGAGTGTTGACCATAGACAGAAAATTTTCAGTCTCGCAAGCCTGATTTCCGTATCTATGATTAAACTGAAAGCTTGCAGTACCAACTAGGCCGCAAAAAGGAATATTTCATTCAAGCTATATTGATTTCCCCTCTTCCAACCCCAAGGCAGCCTGTGGAATAGAGTCAGGGCTACTTCTACTTCTACTTTACCAAATATTTACATGACTCAAATGTTTCCAAGTCATAATTTATTACTCAATATTTCAGGAGAAGCTGACGGCAACTCGTACTCATCTGACTGACATGGTTTGCGCCCGACTAACTAGCTGCATTTTTACTGTAATCCTGGATTTAGCATTTTCTCGAAGTATAATGACTCTAATTCATTTTCGAATGCAACGTAAACAGCGTTTGATCATTATTTGTTTAAATTGAAACCATATTTATATAATTATTATATCAGCTAGCCAATTACCAGTTTCCATTACCGTACTAGATTCTCAACTAAATAATGTTAATAAACAATAGTAGTAGCCATAGTACGAAGCTAAAAGTACATTCTGTTACTTAATAAATCGAGCCTTCGTCTAGGTGGTTAAGTCAGTCTTCTTCTTTGCTTTATTTTTACACCCGATCCAGCTCCATAAGCATCTCCCCGGTGGAATGCTAATCTATATTCACTGTGGTCGTGGATATTGGTGTGGTGTGGTCGTGGTCGTGGAATAGATTGCTAATCTATTCCTATAGTGGATTGCTAATCTATTCCTATAGTGGATTGCTAATCTATTCCTATAGTGGGTTGCTAATCTATTCCTATAGTGGATTGCTAATCTATTCCCTATAGTGGATTGCTAATCTATTCCCTATAGTGGACTGCTAATCTATTCCTATAGTGGATTGCTAATCTATTCCTATAGTGGATTGCTAATCTATTCCTATAGTGGATTGCTAATCTATTCCTATAGTGGACTGCTAATCTATTCCCTATAGTGGATTGCTAATCTATTTCTATAGTGGACTGCTAATCTATTCCCTATAGTGGATTGCTAATCTATTTCTATAGTGGACTGCTAATCTATTCCCTATAGTGGATTGCTAATCTATTTCTATAGTGGATTGCTAATCTATTCCTATAGTGGATTGCTAATCTATTCCTATAGTGGACTGCTAATCTATTCCCTATAGTGGATTGCTAATCTATTCCCTATAGTGGATTGCTAATCTATTCCTATAGTGGATTGCTAATCTATTTCTATAGTGGATTGCTAATCTATTCCTATAGTGGACTGCTAATCTATTCCCTATAGTGGATTGCTAATCTATTTCTATAGTGGATTGCTAATCTATTCCTATAGTGGATTGCTAATCTATTCCTATAGTGGACTGCTAATCTATTCCTGTTGTGGATTGCTAATCTATTCCTATAGCGGATTGCTAATCCTACGAGTATCTCCATAGTGAATTGCTAATCTATATTTACGGTGTATTGCTATGTGCGTATTGCTAATCAATAGTAATAAGTCATTGTTATTAGTTGAAATCGAAGCAATACATCGTAAACTTTAGTGTAAATCACTTCTTCAGCTGAGCGGCCTCTTGGCTCGGCGATTCTTTTTGTTGCATTTCTTGCCAGTGCAGAGCCGCCGCGGCGGTCAGGTGAGTCCACAGCAGGCCCAGCACGAAGCCAAAGGCAGCCGTGAGCCACTGAACCCTGGCCGAGGCGGTCACAAACAGAACTAGCTTGGGCTGACTGTCCGTCACGGACATTGACCAGTCCGGCAATGACTCATTGTCCGGATTGTCCGGGCCCAGCCAGAAACTGGCCAGAGAGCTGAACTGGCAGTGCCGGCTGCCGTTTAGCAGCACCTGTTGGAAAGGGGTAATAAAGCCAGTCTGCCTCTGGGTGGATTGCCAGTCTGCCTCTGGGTGGATTGCCAGTCTGCCTCTGGGTGGATTGCCAGTCTGCCTCTGGGTGGATTGCTAGTCTGCCTCTGGATGGATTGCTAGTCTATCTACTTAGATGGATTGCTAGTCTATCTACTTAGATGGATTGCTAGTCTATCTACTTAGATGGATTGCTAGTCTATCTACTTAGATGGATTGCTAGTCTATCTACTTAGATGGATTGCTAGTCTATCTACACAGATGGATTGCTAATCTATGCACTCACCCAGTAGCCCCTGACCGGCGCACTATCGTCCTTAGGAATTTTCGGACATCCGTCCGGCTGCCCCGGCCGCCGCGGCCGCAGGGTGAACCGCAGCAGCAGGCTGCTCAGCAGCAGTCGCGTCCCCACGGCGTGCCCCAACTGCTTCAACGCCGAGTTGGCGGCACTGGCGATCGGACCTTCCGGGCCCAGACTGGCCGCGACGCCGACACCCCTGCGCCAGCGGTGCAGACTGCGGGCCAGCGCCTTCCGGCCCTGCTGGAGGTCCGGGCCGTCGAAGATGGCGCTGCAGCGCCGGCCGACCCGCAGGCGCAGGCAGTCCTCGGCCTCAGCCAGTCGGGCAGCAGCGGCCGCGCTGAGCTCAGCGGGCTGGGAGATGTTTGAAGAGCCGACCTGGCCGGAGAGCAGGAAGCCGACCGACATTCTGAGCAGCGTTTGAGACGCTTCGATTAGCGACGATTTAAAAGCTGCTGACTGGTTTCCATGGAAACTGGTTAGCAACAAGCCGGGTCGCTTTGTTGCTGGGCGAAGGATGCTTAGAGCCGACCAGGCGGGCGGACTTTCGTTGTCTTTGAAGCTGCTCAGGTTGCCACCAGCCTGACTCAGCGGTCCCAGCTCCACGATGCTGTGCACGTGATCCGCCTTCACGGCTGCCGGCTCGCCGCGGCCGCCTAGCAGCCCGTTGCCTAGCAACTGGTCTGCCAGGTGCCGGCTGGCCAGGTGGCCGTAGCTCTCACCAGTCAGCAGCAGCAGGGCCACGTCACGACCGGCCCAGGCTGACTGGCGCGGTGCCGTGACCTCCGGCTGCGGGATTGACGGCGGCAGGGGCTGACAGACAGACAGACAGACAGACAGACAGACAGACAGACAGACTGCACTGGGACACTGGGACACTGGGACACTGGGACACTGGGACACTGGGACACTGGGACACTGGGACACTGAGAAACTGAGACGCTGAGATGCTGGGACACTGGGACACTGAGACACTGGGACACTGGGACACTGGGACACTGGGACACTGGGACACTGGGACACTGGGACACTGAGACACTGAGACACTGGGACACTGGGTACTGAGACACTGGGACACTGGGACACTGAGACGCTGGGATACTGGGACAATGGGACACTGGGACACTGAGACACTGAGACGCTGGGACACTGAGACACTGGGACACTGGGACACTGGGACACTGGGACACTGGGACACTGGGACACTGGGACACTGGGACACTGGGACACTGGGACAATGGGACACTGGGACAATGGGACACTGGGATACTGGGACACTGGGACAATGGGACACTGGGACAATGGGACAATGGGACACTGGGACAATGGGACAATGGGACAATGGGACACTGGGACAATGGGACACTGGGACAATGGGACAATGGGACAATGGGACAATGGGACACTGGGACGCTGGGACACTGGGACACTGGGACACTGGGACACTAAGACAACTCACCCAGGCGGCCAGAGCCCCGGCCAGAGACGCAGCCACAGCCAGGCTGTTGTGCAGCTGCTCGCCGCCGACTTGCCAGTTGGCGAAGACACTGAACTGGTCCAGCCTGGCGACAACTAGCAGGACGCTGCGATTCCGGCGGCTGACAGCCCTGGGCAGCTCGGCCGCCGTCCAGGCCAAGGACTCCTCGGCGAGGGAGTCGCACAGCAGATTGGCTCCGGGCTGGAGCTCGCCGGTAAGGTAGCGGCCCAGGGCGGCTGTGAGCCTGGCCTGCTGGCGCCTGCGGCACCGACGGCTGTTGGTGAGGCCCGAGTAGCCAAAGTGCAGCCCAGCATGTAGACGGGCCAGTCGGCGAAGGCTCGGCAACGACTGACCTGCGGCGGCCTCGAGGGTGTCCGCCTGAGCGGGACGGCAGAAGGAGCGAGGGGTGGGGATGAACGTGGTTGTGTGTCTCAGCTGTTCCTGTCTCTGTAGTGCATTTTTATAGCGCAGATTTGTCTATGGCGAAAAGCCATTCAGCGCCATTCGTTACCCGGAAGTCCAGAATGTAATAAGATACTAATCTCCACACCTACCGTAATTAGCACGGCCGGGAACGGGATTGGCACCTGGGCCGCTACGACCTGCAGTTCGTCGGGCAGGTTCCAGCCGCCGTTCCACCGCACAGCGGCAGCTGTCTGATTGCCAGCCTCAGCCTCAGCTTCCGACTGCATCAACACGATGGCGCCGCTCACGCTGCCCCAATCGGCGAAGTTTCTCCGCCACTGACGCTGGAACTCCGAGTCATTGACGACCGCTACCAAGTGCCTGCCGGCGCCAGTAGCGGCGTCCCCCGCGCTGTTCAACTGGTCGGCTTCGTCAAGCCACCATCGAAGTTGACCGAAATTGCCGCCGATGCGGCTCTGGCAGCCGATTGGCTGTCGGCTGCAGCCAGTCACCATCTGGACGCAGTAGCCAAGACTGTGACTGCCCACAGACCGGTACACTCGCTTGTGCCTCAACGTCTGGCCCTGGCCCCACTGTTCAAGTGTTGGGGAGATTGGCGGGTTGGACTGTTGTGGACCGTGTGTACATCTGATTTTAGGGTAGGGCTTGGCGCCTGGCGGTAGGGGTAGAAAAATCCCGTATTCTGTCAATCCCGGGATCCCGGGATTAGGAAATGTCAAATCCCGGGATCCCGGGATTATCCCAGGATTGATATTTTTCAGTACCATCCTTGTTATAACATTGTTATAATGTTATAAAAATGCTGCGAATGACATTTTTATAACGCTAACAGTTATGGTAGGAGCTAAAGGGTTATGCTAGGCTGGTAATGTAATATACAACATTATAACAATGACGTTATCATACTCGTAGTATATTAAATATTATAGTAGTATATTATTACTCGTAATATCAATATTTTAATATGCATATATATTATGTATAACATGTATTAGATTATGTAATATATACATGTATCACTGTGCAAAGCAATATGAATGTATATATTACATTAACAATCACAACCTACTACTGTCTGGGCAGTGGGCATTCACGTTGTCAGGTTGTCACGACATGCACAATGAGTTCAAAGTTGAAAAAAAAAAAACGTTAAATTATTTAAACAAGACTGAACTCAAAACAACATCAAAGATTTTACAAAGTGGGCAACGGAGAGTGGACATGGAAGCAGGATGTTCCATATTTTACCTAACTGCCATAAAAGACTTATGTCTTGCTAATTGCTATTATATCAGACATTATAAAAACATAGTGTAGTGAGCCGCTAGTTTATGGTTAGGCGTCGCCCTTGTCAGCTGTTCCCTCGCCTCCGCCCTGGGTTGCTGTCTGCCGCTGGTCAGCTTCCCGCCCCTCCCTTTCGTTTGTCTGCTGCTGCCCGTGGCCTGTTCTGGCCTTCTGCGTCTCTGTTCTCAGCCCCCAGCCTCTCGGCTGTGGGCTGTCTCTGTTTCGCTCCCGTCCCTTTTTCCCTGTCTTGTGAGCAAGTCACATGACAGTTCTTGCGTTCTTTGAGTCTTAAAGTGCAGTAAACATGTTTACTGCACTCGTTGGCCCTGTTTACCGGGTGAGTCACGTGCTTTCGGACCCCTCCCTTCTCTAAGGAGAGGAGTGACTCATGTTGCTAAAAATAGCAACTGAGTCACAGCCGCGTGTACTCTGGCCGGGGACCTCAAGTGACGTCAGTTCTAAAAATAGAACAAGTCACGAGGTCTTCCGCACGCTTGTACCCTGCCCAAGACTCTCGAGTGACGTCAGTTCTAAAAATAGAACAAGTCACGAGGTCTTCTGCGTGGGTGTTTCCCGGCTATAAATAGGAGCTCTCTCCCCCTTGTTTCCGTCAAGGAGTCTTCTTTCTGTTCAACCTCGAGTTCCGCGTCTGCGTGTGACCAAATCCCCGAGTGTCCGAGCCTCTGCGCATATTGACTCTATTCCTATTGCTCCGACTGAAACCCGACCAAGTCAACCCAAGTCTACGAGAGGCTAACTCAGCCCTCCCTCTACCATCCTAGCCCGGCAGGTACTGCTGACGAGACGCCTTATACGTTGAGCTGCAAATCTGCACGTCGTGCTGTGTTCGTTGACTTCATTATTTCGTTCCGACGGGAAGCTCACCTCACCGAAGGCCGAGACCTGAAGGAACTGGTGGCAGCACTACCTACGCTACTAAAGTTAAGAAGGCTTCTAAGTGAGAGGACGAAGCCCAAGTCACTGCGCTGTACAGCAGGACAACCACAGGTACAACAATAGCATTTACTTTCCGGGATTGAATCCCGACACTGTGAATCCCAGGATCCGGGGATCCCGGAAAAAGCCCTAAATCCCGGGATTGTGACCCCTACCTGGCGGTTTATCGGAGTGAGGAGGGCTTGAGTGTACATCTGATTTGGGGTGGGGCTTGGTGGCTTATCGAAGCTTCGCTTGTACAGTACATACATCTGATTGAAGATTATTTTTACCTAGTTTAAAAGGCCATCAGCAATAACAGTAAAAAAAGTCTTACCAACAAGTGCAGCATCAGAAAGTACGTCAAGTAGTGCATAGTTCGAATAGAATTTTCAGCCTTTACTCTGTACCTTTTTTGCGTCAGAAGTTTTAAAATGCTAGCAGAGTATCTCAGTTTCTATTAACTTTTCTGATGATAATTAGCGTCTATGGTACAATATAACCGTGTGTAACATCAATCGTAAAATAATTAACTGCCGATAAACTTTGTGCAAAATAAGGAACAAATGCGCACAATATTTAAACTCTCTGGCCCAAGAGCCTGTTTCAATGCCAGAGTAAGTTTATATAAAGACGCCACTAGTCACAGATAGCTCCATTTTCATCATGACATGTACATGTGTCTGGTTTATTTGTTGAGTAGATTAAACTACTGAGCTCACTCAAGCCTAGATAATTAAACTTCCCTTAGAAGAAGAAAATAATAGAAAAAATAAATGTATTACAAAGCGCAGCCAGTCAGTATAACAAAAAACATGTATAAATGAAACTGTCACGAAAAGGCGGTTTTTTAAAACACTGACAATTTGTTCACAGAATTCCGAATACCAATATTTAATAATCAAAGCTCACTAAACGGCAAAAAATATAAATAAAAATACATTATTTTTCTCGCTTTCCTAGAGTGTGCGTGATCCGACCGCAGCAGTGGAATGTTGGTTTCTAAGAAATCAGCTATTTTAAAAACAGAGCGGGACAGTTACTATAACAAAAATTTCTTAGAAATAAAGATTTATTTAAACTGGGACTAGTTCGTGGCAATAAATAGCAGGCGTTGAATGGAATGTCAGAAAAGCATAATGGAATATAACAAATCCTTACCTTCTTTACCTGTAAGTTACCCATAGAACTGAACTGCTTAAAAAAGATGATGTAGAACAGAAGCTGCGGAACAGAAACTTTGCAATGATTAAGGCCATCGCGCAGCGATAAACATTCAACTAGCTATATAGTGCGGTTGGTTGGCCTGCTTGTTACTGATAAGTAGTATAGAGTTAGCCATTTAGTAGTAGTACAAGTAGTAGTATCGCAAGTGCATGGAATAAAAACAATGTAAGAATGAAATCAATACAAATTGTCAATTAAACATCAATAACTAGATGTAGTAATTGCTAAAACAATTGCATTTAAAATGGCAGAAAGTTGATAGAGTATCAAAACATACTAATCAGCTGATCAGACGTTTCTTATCGGTTGGTCAGACAGTCCTAATTAAATTGGTCAGACAGTTCTAATTAGATGGTCAGACAGTCCTAATTAGATGGTCAGACAGCCCTAAATTAAAATGGTCATACAGTCCTAATTAAATTGGTCAGACACTCCTAATTATATTGGTCAGACAGTCCTAATTAGTTAGTCAGACAGTCCTAATTAGTTGGTCAGACAGTCCTAATTAGTTGTTCAGACAGTCCTAATTAGCTAATCAGCTGGTCAGAGCTGAGTCTCGGGCTCGCCGGCCGCCTCCCTCGCCGCCGCCATCGCCTCGACCCGCAGCCGCTCCTCGGGTTTCAGTCGGGCGGCGCTGTCTACCAGGCGCTCTGGCGCCGCCCGACTCAGCGCCACGAAAATCTCCCTCGCCTCAGACAGGAACGCCAGGCCAAGCTTCTGCTGCTCCGAGGAATCCTGCCGGACCCGAGGATCGGCCGGGCGCCCCGGGTCGGAGTCTCCGACGCTGCTGGAGTCCCAGTCGGAGGCGGCCGCTTCGCTGCTGCTGTCCTCGGCCTCGTCCTCGGTCAGGCAGTTGCTGATGACGCGCTGCCGGCTCGTCCGATCGAATCCGTTGTTGCCGGCGCACAGGCTGGCAATTGGGTTGTACACGGAGTCCTCGCCTGCGGAATGGGCGTGTGCCGATATGTTGTGATTACTGAATAAAGTACTGTTCGCCGATATGTTGTGATTATTGAATAACGTACTGTTTGCCAATATGTTTCGATCATTGAATATCTTACTGTTTGCCGATATGTTGTGATTATTGAATAACGTACTGTTTGCCGATATGTTGTGATTATTGAATAACGTACTGTTTGCCAATATGTTTCGATCATTGAATATCTTACTGTTTGCCGATATGTTGTGATTATTGAATAACGTACTGTTTGCCGATATGTTGTGATTATTGAATAACGTACTGTTTGCCAATATGTTTCGATCATTGAATATCTTACTGTTTGCCGATATGTTGTGATTATTGAATAACATACTGTTTGCCGATATGTTGTGATTATTGAATAACGTACTGTTTGCCAATATGTTTCGATCATTGAATATCTTACTGTTTGCCGATATGTTGTGATTATTGAATAACGTACTGTTTGCCGATATGTTGTGATTATTGAATAACGTACTGTTTGCCGATATGTTGCGATGATTGAGTAACTAAGCAAGAATCGACATATGTCTAATATTTAAGTTGTAAAATTCGGGTACAAAAATATTGCCAGCATCGGCAAGCAGTTAAACTCAGCCTCACCATCAGAAATATCCGAGCCCTGATTGTCGGAATTGTCGGACGCATCGTCCGAGTGCACCGTGGACTGGCTGGCGTACAGCTTGAACTGCCGACGCTTGCTGGCCCGCATCTGCGAGGCCTTGTCAGCTGGACCGTTGCTTGCCGACTTCTGAGAGCTGCCGACGTCTGGCAGCTGAGGACGGTGTGGAGGCCATGGTGAGTATACCCGGAGAATGTGCGTTGTATCGGGGTAGAATGTTCTTAGGGTAGAATGTACAGTCACAGAATGTACATTGGGGTAGAATGTACAGTCACAGAAGGTACATTGGGGTAGAATGTACAGCCACAGAGTGTACATTGGGATATAATGTACAGTCACAGAGTGTACATTGGGGTAGAATTTACAGTCACAGAATGTACATTGGGGTAGAATGTACAGTCACAGAATGTACATTGGGGTAGAATGTACAGTCACAGAATGTACATTGGGGTAGAATGTACAGTCACAAAATGTGCATTGGGGTAGAATGTACAGTCACAGAATGTACTTTAGGGTAGAATGTACAGTCTTAGAATGTAAATTGGGGTAGAATGCACTGTCACAGAATGTACATTGGGGTAGAATGTACACCCAGAGAATGTACATTGGGGTAGAATGTACACCCAGAGAATGTGCATTGGGGTAGCATGTACACCCGGGAAGGAATGTACAATTACTTAACTAATACATATTTTAAACAAACCAGCCATCAACCAACAAGCACCTTAACTAGCTGAGAGGCCGCCGCGGCCACGAGGCTATCGATGCTGGCAGCCGCCGATGCCGCTGCCGCCGCTGTCCGACCCGAAGGCGCATCGCCGGGCGACAAGCTGCAGCCGATGGCAGCGATGGGCAGCAGGCAGCGCACAGCCGACATCAGGTGCCGCCTGTAGGCCAGCCAAATCGAAGGCTCCGAGCGCATCAAGTCGGCCAGCCGTTCGAGGGCTTCGCCGGACAGAGCCGTGGCGGCCGTCCACTCTTCCAGGGAGCCGCTGTGGCCCGGTTTCACCTGAGTTGGCGAAAAAAGTGGAATAAAGAAATCCTTCTAATAGAATGTGGCGATCACTAAGGGATATTACCGACTGGAAAACGACTGTGGGGACTCCCGTGAATTTTTATTGCGGCGTGAATCCCAACAAGGAATTCCAATAATAAATTTCGATCTGAATCCCAACTGATTAATTAAAGGGGGAATTCCGATAAATAATCCTAATGGAGAATCCCAATGGGAATCCCGATGGAGAATCCCAATGGGAATCCCGATGGAGAATCCCAATGGGAATCCCGATGGAGAATCCCAATGGGAATCCCAATTGAGAATCCCAATGGGAATCCCAATTGAGAATCCCGAGAGGGAATCCTGATGGGGAACCTTAATAGATAACTCTGAAAGATAGAATCCCAACGACAAATTCAAACTGGGAATACAAAATTGAAAGCCATCTGGGGAATCCCGTACAGTAGTATTATATCTGGGAATTCCCCGTGTCAACGTTCCGCAAAATCTTTTTAATTTGGGAAGCTCCAAAAGAGGGAATCCCACGGTAATTCCACGGTAATTTCACGGAAAAGCCCATCGCCCAGCCAAGGAGCCGCACCTCTCCGATGGCGGCGATTCGCTCGGCCAGAACGGCTACGCAGTTCAGCAGCAGGCGGCCGGCCTCCACCGAGTCGGTTGTCGAAGCCGTTACTGCCGCCGCCGACGAAGCCGTCAAGATGCCAACGACACCGCCGACGGTAAAACCGGCGGAGGTTCGCCGCTGCCCCCTGCCGCCGCGGCCGACGATGCGCAGCCAGCCAAGGCAGAGCGGCAGCAGCCGGCCTGCGCAGTCCAGCTGGCCGACCGCGGCAAAGGCAGTCAAGCGGGGCGCGCAGGCCTCCAGCAGGGTGAGCAGGAAGTCGGCCGGACTGGCCGTCACGCTCAGCGTAGTCAGCAGCGTCAGTTCGACTTCAACGTCGCCGCCTCCGGCCAGGGTGGCGTCGATAGCGCGCAGACAGCCGATGATGGCGCCGGCGTCTGGCGCGGGCAGAGCCGAGGGCTGTGCAGCCAGGAACAGCACGTCGGCGGCGTGGACGCTGACGCAGTTGAGTGGGAACTCGGTCAGGTAGTGACGGCAGGAGGTCAGCCAGGCTGCTGGGATCTCCAGCTGCTGCTGTTGCTGCTGCTGCTGCATCCGGGTCTGCGCTAGCAGGGCGTCGCGCACCATCCAGAGAACGCAGAAGGTCATCACGGAGGGCTCGTATCTTGGGAGAGTGGGTTTCGGGTTCGGATGGTTGCAAGGACAAAGACATCTCGACAGACAAACCAGGACAAAGACACCCTGATTTAAGACACCTTGAACAAAGACACCTTGAACAATGACACTTGAACAATGACACCCTGAACAAAGACACCTTAAACAAAGACGTTCTGGACAATAACACCCTGAACAAAGACATTGAATAAAGACACACTTGACAGAGACTTATACTGAACAAAGACACCCTGGAACAAAGACACCCTGAACAAAGACACCTTAAACAAAGACACACTGGACAAAGACACCCTGGAACAAAGACATACTGAACAAAGACATACTGAACAAAGACACCCAGAACAAAGACACCCTGGAACAAAGACACCCTAGACAAAGACACCCTGGAACAAGACAAGCTGAACAAAGACACATGGAACAAAGACACCCTGGAACAAGACAAGCTGAACAAAGACACATGGAACAAAGACACCCTGGACAAAGACACGCTGAACAAAGGCAATACAATCAATCACAACCCAAAGACACCTAACAAAGACAATCCAAAAATCAAGTTCCGACAATGCAGCAGGCATTCACCTGAGATGCGTGCTAACCGTGTGCTCAAACAGCCGCCTGTCATAAGCCAGTAGCAGCTGCCCGACGGCTACGAAGGCCTGCCTGCCCATCCTGCGCAGCTCCCAGCTGCCGTCAGCCAGCGACTCCGCGCAGGTGTGCAGCATCAGGCAGAGCAGCGAACGGAACGACGGCAACTGCTGCTGAGAGCTCGACGATGTCGACTGCTGGGTGCTGAAGATTCCGCCGCCGCCGCCGCCGCCGCCGCCAGCTGGCGACGAAGGCGGCGTCGGGGTGCCCGGCGAGTCGATGCGGTTCACCTGCACCAGAAAGGACACCGGCGAGACAAAGTTCAACACCTGGCCGGCCTCGATCGGATCCAGCCTGCAGTTGCCGGAGGGTTGAGGGGTTTGAGTAGGGGATAAAATAGGATTGTCATTATTGGCTCTTTTAGCACCAACACATATCATAGACCACTGAGCACATTTGTGTGTAAGCTACTACTTTCAGTTCAGTAGACAGTTAAACAGAATCATTTAATTGTATTTTAGGAAAGGAATAGACTCATTTATTACCCCCCCCCTAGTATATCCCCCCACTAGCTGAACCCTTCCGACCGCGTCATTCCGCAATCCGCGCAGAATCTCTACCCCCATTTTATTGCCTTCCTTGGTGTTCCAGCAGCCTTAAGCTGCCTACACCATGTACATTTCAGGACAGGAAGACTGATTTTATTACCCCCACCCCCAGCTGAACCCGTCCGCACAGAATCTCTACCCCCACCCATTTTTATTGGCTTTCCCGGTGTTCCAGCCTTAAGCTGCCTACACCATGTACATTTCAGGACAGGAAGACTGATTTTATTACCCCCACCCCCAGCTGAACCCGTCCGCACAGAATCTCTACCCCCACCCATTTTTATTGGCTTTCTCGGTGTTCCAGCCTTAAGCTGCCTACACCATGTACATTTCAGGACAGGAAGACTGATTTTATTACCCCCACCCCCAGCTGAACCCGTCCGCACAGAATCTCTACCCCCACCCATTTTATTGGCTTTCTCGGTGTTCCAGCCTTAAGCTGCCTACACCATGTACATTTCAGGACAGGAAGACTGATTTTATTACCCCCACCCCCAGCTGAACCCGTCCGCACAGAATCTCTACCCCCACCCATTTTTATTGGCTTTCCCGGTGTTCCAGCAGCCTTAAGCTGCCTGTTAATGCAAATCACGGCTGCACTGGTAGCAATTTTATATGTATATTATAAAAAAATAGCTTACGCATTGTTTCTTACTACTGAGCTGAAAGTATCGAAATTGTCAATCTAATTAATAATTAAAGCTAGTAGCAGCCGTGATTCCGATAAAATAAGCTGTATACAAAAAGGTAAGGCATAGAGACAGAGATAGGTTAAAAACAGGATTTATCCTCTTAATAGAAAGTGATAATTTCGAGCAAAACATTCGAACAAACTATTGAAAATGCGGTCTATTCAGTAGCATATCAAGTGTTGTAGTGGCGAATTTTCTCCAAGACAAAAATGGCAACGAATGCATTTAAGAGTGGCAGAGTAGCATAATGCAAAAATCGATAAATTTCCACTGTATAAAAGCAGCAGGTAATTACTGGGAAACGGATAGATAGAGCGGAAACAGAATTTTTCTATCGAAATCGCGTGGTATCAAACCTGAACATCGTGCGCCGGCGAAGCTGCAAGCTGGTTCAGCAAGAGAACAAATATTTTTTATTGCAAAAATCATGCGCATAGCCTTTCGCACTGTTTGAAGCTGATCATGTGACTACTTGCCAATAGGATTGGCATTAGCCTTACCTGCTAATATAGCCATTGGGATTAGGTAATAAAATGGATTGCTAATCTAGCCAATAATGATTGAAGAATGGAATGGATTGCTAATGTAGCCAATAATGATTAAAGAATGGAATGGATTGCTAATCTAGCCAATAATGATTGAAGAATAGAATGAATTGCTAATCTAGCCAATAATGATTGAAGAATAGAATGGATTGCTAATCTAGCCAATAAGGATTGAAGATTGGAATAGATTGCTAATTCAATATGGATTGAAGAGCAAATTGCCCTCTAGCTCCTTTGTTAAAGTGGTATTTAGCTATATAAAGCTAACTCTATAAAAAGGCATTATCATGGGATTAACTAGCTTTAGTTACGAGCCGTAGTAAAGCATGCAGTAGATTAGTTTCAAACAGGATATCTGGGCATGGGATATCTATCATCAATAATGTAATATGCTAAACACTAGCCGAATAAGCTAATGCAAATTCTTGCTTCTTAACAGCACCAAAATTACCAGTGGCTGGGTGGAAAAGCCGGCACCTCTGACTGGCTGCTTCGGCGGCCCTGCAGGCGTAGAGAGTTTAACAATTGTTTTAGGACTAAAATTGTACAGCATATACTATTGATTTTTTAAATGAAACTTACAAGATTTAGACGCTCGCGAAGGCTTAGGAACTCGTCCGTAACTCCGTCGCTCTCTGACATCTGTAGATGGGAGTTACAAAGGAAGGTCATCATTAGTCCCCAGTGCTTTTAGAGTGGGTCTTTGCAATTTCTATTGTATAAAAAGGTGAACGAATTGACACCCTTCTACCCCTATCCGCCCACCTCACGCCCTGCCCGTCCCCAGAAAAATTTCCTACCCCTATCCGCCCACCTCACGCCCTGCCCGTCCCCAGAAAAATTTCCTACCCCTATCCGCCCACCTCACGCCCTGTCCTTCTCCGCACATCTTCCTACCCCTATCCGCCCACCTCACGCCCTGTCCTTCTCCGCACATCTTCCTACCCCTATCCGCCCACCTCACGCCCTGCCCGTCCCCAGAAAAATTTCCTACCCCTATCCGCCCACCTCACGCCCTGTCCTTCTCCGCACATTTTCCTACCCCTATCCGCCCACCTCACGCCCTGCCCGTCCCCAGAAAAATTTCCTACCCCTATCCGCCCACCTCACGCCCTGTCCTTCTCCGCACATTTTCCTACCCCTATCCGCCCACCTCACGCCCCGCCACTCTCCATTAACTTTCCTACCCCTATCCGCCCACCTCACGCCCTGCCCGTCCCCAGAAAAATTTCCTACCCCAATCCGCCCACCTCACGCCCTGTCCCTCTCCGCACATTTTCCTACCCCTATCCGCCCACCTCACGCCCTGTCCCTCCCCGCAAATTTTCCTACCCCTATCCGCCTAACTCACGCCATGCCTCTCCCCAGAAAACTGTACTACCCCTGTCCTCCCACCTCACGCCCTGTCCCTCCCAGAACATTTTCCTACGCCTATCCAAAAAATGAGAGCAATGTTTGAGATTTTAACTCTATAAATAATTGCCAACATTCCCCAATATTGCCAACATTGCCAACAACAGCCGAAATGAAGAAACCTCAATTAATAAAGCTATAAAATTTAAGACCATAGAAATGAAATAGAACGAATTTACGCAAAATGGGTGACAAGTAAATTAAGGAAAAGTGAGGAACACAGTGCTCCCTCAAAATAATTTTGAGCACAGGTCAATATTGTAACAATTAAGATTAAACTAAATATTTGCACTTACTACAATATTTTAGGCTTTCAATAAAAAGTATAATCAATCAATTCGAGGCACAAATAACCAGTCTCTAAATAATGAAAACCGAGATCCCAAACAAAGGTTTCATAATTGCATAATCAATACATAGCAAAGAAATCGCTAATTTGGGTGCACAACAGGAAAGTTTACACCCACGGTAGCTGCTACCCTAGATTTGGAATAAGAAGATCTGGGATCGAATATCTGGGATTACAGACTGAAATTAAGGATCTGGGATCTGATATTTAAATTTGTGATCTGGGAGTAAGAATCTGGGATATTGGGATCTACGATTTAGGATCTGAGATCTGAGACTGAGGAGTTAGGATATATGATTTGGGATCTAGCATTCGAATTCCGGAATTTAGGATCTGGGATTTGGGATCTGGGATTTGGGATCTGAGATTTGGGATCTGAGATTTGGGATCTAGGATTTGGGATATGAGATTTGGGATATGAGATTTGGGATATGAGATTTGGGATCTAAGATTTGGGATCTGGGATTCGGGAAATGGGATCTGGAACCAGGGATTTAAGATTGTGGATCTGGGATTCGGGAAATGGGATCTGGGACCAGGGATTTGGGATTGTGGAACTGGGATCTGAGATTGGGGACTACAAAGTAATAATTACCTTGAGATAAAACATCCCAATTGGGCAGCAAAGTAGGTAAACTCAAAGGGCACTAGCAAAGGTAAAGCTAAAAAGAGGATTGACTTAAAAATCAAACAATAGAACAGCATAAACCTCAAAAAGGATGGAGAGTGCTAATTAAGGTAGTATTGATCAAAATTTTCCTACCTGAGCTGGTGCAGCTTTCTGAGGCATTAGCTGTAAGCAGTGCGCGCAGTGCAAGGGTATCAAGTCAGTCACTTTGACAACAATCATTTGGAATGTTTGTCTTGATAGGTGAAATAAAACAGGGACATTGGATCCGGAAATCAGAATCTGGAAATCGGGATCTGGGAATTGGGATCTGGGAATTGGGATCTGGAAATCGGGATCTGGGAATTGGGATCTGGGAATTGGGATCTGGAAATCGGGATTTAGGAATCGGGATCTGGAAATCGGGATCTGAAATCGAGATTTAGGAATCGGGATCTGGAAATCGAGATTTAGGAATCGGGATCTGGAAATCGAAATCTGGGAATTGGGATCTGGGAATCGGGATCTGAAAATCGGGATCTGGGAATCGGGATCTGGGAATCGGGATTTAAGAATCGGAATCTGGAAATCGGGATCTGAAATCGAGATTTAGGAATCGGGATCTGGAAATCGAGATTTAGGAATCGGGATCTGGAAATCGAAATCTGGGAATTGGGATCTGGGAATCGGGATCTGGGAATCGGGATCTGGGAATCGGGATCTGAAAATCGGGATCTGGGAATCGGGATCTGGGAATCGGAATCTGGGAATCGGGATCTGAGAATCAGGATCTGAGAATAGGGATATGAGAATCAGAATCTGGAAATCGGGATCTGAAATCGGGATTTAGGAATCGGGATCTGGGAATCGGGATCTGGGAATCGGGATCTGGGAATCGGGATCTGGGAATCGGGATCTGGGAATCGGGATCTGGGAATCGGGATCTGGGAATCGGGATCTGGGAATCGGGATCTGGGAATCGGGATCTGGGAATCGGGATCTGGGAATCGGGATCTGGGAATCGGGATCTGGGAATCGGGATCTGGGAATCGGGATCTGGGAATCGGGATCTGGGAATCGGGATCTGGGAATCGGGATCTGGGAATCGGGATCTGGGAATCGGGATCTGGGAATCGGGATCTGGGAATCGGGATCTGGGAATCGGGATCTGGGAATCGGGATCTGGGAATCGGGATCTGGGAATCGGGATCTGGGAATCGGGATCTGGGAATCGGGATCTGGGAATCGGGATCTGGGAATCGGGATCTGGGAATCGGGATCTGGGAATCGGGATCTGGGAATCGGGATCTGGGAATCGGGATCTGGGAATCGGGATCTGGGAATCGGGATCTGGGAATCGGGATCTGGGAATCGGGATCTGGGAATCGGGATCTGGGAATCGGGATCTGGGAATCGGGATCTGGGAATCGGGATCTGGGAATCGGGATCTGGGAATCGGGATCTGGGAATCGGGATCTGGGAATCGGGATCTGGGAATCAGAAACTGGGAATCGGGATCTGGGAACAGGAATTGGGGAATCAGTATCTGAAAATCGGGATCTGAGAATGGAGATTTTCGAATTATAAAATATGACCCACTCGAGTGGACCTTAGCCTGAGCAACTTACTGAGCAGCGGCCCCTCGAGTTGTTCAGCTGCTGAGGATGCTGCGACTTCCCCGGTTTTCTGTGACCTCCGCCTGCGTTGCAGCTCTGCGACTTGCCGCCCACGCCGCCCCCTCCCGTTCCGCCGGCGCCGCCTCTGCCGCCTGTGGTGACGCACAGCGAGTGATTCTTCAGCAGGAGCTTGCAGACCAGCTCGCACACCATCAGGCGGCCTTCGCGCCACTCCCAGGTGTCACTTTCCCGCTCGAACTCGCGCTCCTCATCCCCGGTGGACGGCCGGACGGGCTGGCGGGCGGACAGCTTCTCGCGCAGCACCTGGACAATTTGGGAACAGAATAACTAACTAACTAACTAACTAACTAACTAACTAACTAACTAACTAACTAACTAACTAACTAACTAACTAGCTAACTAACTAACTAACTAACTAACTAACTAACTAGCTAACTAACTAACTAACTAACTAACTAACTAACTAACTAACTAACTAACTAACTAACTAACTAACTAACTAACTAACTAACTAACTAACTAACTAACTAACTAACTAACTAACTAACTAACTAACTAACCTGGTCAATGGGACGCAGCAGGGTGGCCTGATCGGGTGTCCACTTGCGCATCAGGCAGTACAGGATGTTCTTCACTAGCAGCGGGCTGGAGACGCTGCGAGCGACCACGTATTTGTAGAGATTGCTGGCGGCCTGCCGCACGCTGGAGGCCGGGTGCATCAGGTACACGTCGAAAACCCGGTGGTAGATGTCCCAATTCTGCAGATAGGACTGGTGGTCTCGGATGCGCTGAAAGTTGTTTCAGTGTAGAACCGAGTTTTTTTTAACAGACACCAGACCCCGATATTCCCAGATCCTGGATATTAGATCCCGATTCCCAGATCCCGATTCCCAGATCCCGATTCCCAGATCCCTATTCCCAGATCCCGATTCCCAGATCCCGATTCCCAGATCCCTATTCCCAGATCCCGATTCCCAGATCCCGATTCCCAGATTTTGATTCCTAGATGCTCGATTCCCAGATGCTCGATTCCCAGATCTCGATTCTCAGATCCCGATTCCCAGATCCCGATTCCCAGATCCCGATTCCCAGATCCCGATTCCCAGATCCCGATTCCCAGATCCCGATTCCCAGATTTTGATTCCTAGATGCTCGATTCCCAGATGCTCGATTCCCAGATCTCGATTCTCAGATCCGGATTCCCAGATCCCGATTCCCAGATCCCGATTCCCAGATCCCGATTCCCAGATCCCGATTCCCAGATTCCGATTCCCAGATCCCAATATTCCCAGATCCTGGATATTAGATCCCGATTCCCAGATCCCGATTCCCAGATCCCGATTCCCAGATCCCTATTCCCAGATCCCGATTCCCAGATCCCGATTCCCAGATTTTGATTCCTAGATGCTCGATTCCCAGATGCTCGATTCCCAGATCTCGATTCTCAGATCCGGATTCCCAGATCCCGATTCCCAGATCCCGATTCCCAGATCCCGATTCCCAGATCCCGATTCCCAGATTCCGATTCCCAGATCCCAATATTCCCAGATCCTGGATATTAGATCCAGATTCCTAGATCCTCGATCCCAGATCCCGATTCCCAGATCCTCGATTCCCAGATTCTGATTCCCTGATCCCTGATCTAAGATCCCGATTCCCAGATCCTCGATTCCCAGATTCTGATTCCCTGATCCCTGATCTAAGATCCCGATTCCCAGATCCTCGATTCCCAGATTCTGATTCCCTGATCCCTGATCTAAGATCCCGATTCCCAGATCCTCGATCCCAGATCCCGATCGCAGATCCCGATTCGTCTTAGAATGCATGCAAGTACAACAATACAGACTTAGCAAACCTTGAACAGTTGCAGGCACAGGTTGAGCAGACTCTCAGCGCAGTACGGCTCCATGAATGAGAACGACTCAGACTGAACGGGGCACTCCTACAGGTCAGGACGCCAGAGCTCAATAGTTCAATTTAGAGTCCAAAACGAATTACTAAAGCAGTCCGACGTCACTTACCAGCAAGTCCTCGCTGCCCAGACAGCTGGACAGTCTCTGATAAACTTCGTGGAAGGCCAACTCGGATTCCTGCGCCGAATAGGGGAGATTGGGATAATATTGATTGCTTTGGTAATGCTTTTAAACGATTCTTGCAATAATGAGAGAGTTCGAGTATTGAGGTAATGTTGGATTAGTCATGATGGCGGATGGTATTAACCCTAACGGCTCTGTGATTAACCCTGATAGCAATGGTATTAACCCTGATAGCAATGGGATTAACCCTGATAGCAACGGGATTAACCCTGATAGCAATGGGATTAACCCTGATAGCAACGGGATTAACCCTGATAGCAATGGGATTAACCCTGATAGCAACGGGATTAACCCTGATAGCAACGGGATTAACCCTGATGGCAATGGGATTAACCCTGATAGCAACGGGATTAACCCTGATGGCAATGGGATTAACCCTGATAGCAATGGGATTAACCCTGATAGCAACGGGATTAACCCTGATAGCAATGGTATTAACCCTGATAGCAATGGGATTAACCCTGATAGCAACGGGATTAACCCTGATAGCAATGGGATTAACCCTGATAGCAACGGGATTAACCCTGATAGCAACGGGATTAACCCTGATGGCAATGGGATTAACCCTGATAGCAACGGGATTAACCCTGATGGCAATGGGATTAACCCTGATAGTAGTAAGAATGCTGAAATACAATTTAAAGCAATCTAATTGCCTCAACAGTCAATCAGAGCTCAGCCTCACCTGGTCGCTGCAGCAAGCCAGACAATTGACGAAGGCTTTCACTGCCGTCTCCCGAGTTGTGAGCTGCTCATCCGTGACCAACTCAAATGCCAGCATTTTGGTCTTGTGATACACGTACATTGGCAGCTTGTCCAGCACGTGCGGCCCGATCTGATTTATGGTGGGTTAATGGTGGACTCAGCATCTATCAACTGCTCAGCATCATCTATCAACTGCTCAGCATCATCTATCAACTGCTCAGCATCTATCAACTGCTCAGCATCATCTATCAACTGCTCAGCATCATCTATCAACTGCTCAGCATCTATCAACTGCTCAGCTTCATCTATCAACTGCTCAGCATCATCTATCAACTGCTCAAAATCAGTATAGAACTGAACCTTCTTCTATCAAAGAAAATCAGTCAGAAAATTATCAAAACTTTTCTACTCCTGACAACATTGACCCCATGTGCCGAGGCAATGTTGAATCATTTGTATTACTTGAAGCTCGAGCCTCGAAAAAGCAGAAATTTCCTACTCTCATAGAAATTCTCCCCCGCCCTCTCTCTCCCTGCCTATTTTGACATAAAATCAACACATTCGCATGGACTTTCTGGCTCCGTGAGCAAGTCAGTTTCCGCCAGCAATTAGACTTCTTTGATAATTATTGCCGCCACGAAGCGGAAGCAGATAGAGAGAGAAACATAATTAGGATTTTTGTTAAATAAATGAAAACTGCTCTTTTTTGTCATTTTACACAGGAAAAAGCTCTTGTTGACAAAAATGACTAAGAAATGTCTGCCACTGTCTAGAAATGTCTGCCAATGTCTAGAAATGTCTGACAATGTCTAGAAATGTCTCACAATGTCTAGAAATATTTGACAATGTCTAGAAATGTCTGATAATGTCTAGAAATGTCTGCCACTGTCTAGAAATGTCTGACAATGTCTATAAATGTCTGAAAATGTCTAGAAATGTCTGATAATGTCTAGAAATGTCTGCCACTGTCTAGAAATGTCTGACAATATCTAGAAATGTCTGACAATGTCTAGAAATGTTTGACAATGTCTAGAAATGTCTGATAATGTCTAGAAATGTCTGACAATGTCTAGAAATGTCTGACAATGTCTAGAAATGTCTGAAAATGTCTAGAAATTTCTGACAATGTCTAGAAATGTCTGACAATGTCTGCTCAATGTCTAATCATATTTGCAAAGACTAAAGATGTCTGACATTGTCAAAAACTTGTGATAATGGCAATACCGAACAATGTAAGGGCGGCTTTAATCAAAACTAGAATAGAAGCCATAATAAAAGTGCTGAATGCACTCACCTTAATTTGCGAGTTCATCCTCGGCGACAAGCCGCTGGTGCTGCTGCTGCTGCTCAAGGACAGGTCGCCAGGCGAACAGCCGACCCGTTGGAATCTCTTGATGATGGCGTTCAGGCCTGAGTGAGGATTGAGCTCCTTGTGAGAAGAGAACTCTGTTGGTCCCTGTGTCTCTTTCTACTGCCATCTGCTGTCAGTCTCATCCAACTCTCTCAGTCTCATCCTACTCTCTGTCTCAACCTACCCAGCCTCACCCTACTCAGTCTCAACCTACTCAGCCTCAACCTACTCAGCCTCAACCTACTCAGCCTCACCCTACTCAGCCTCACCCTACTCAGCCTCACCCTACCCAGCCTCACCCTACCCAGCCTCACCCTACTCAGTCTCAACCTACTCAGCCTCAACCTACTCAGTCTCAACCTACTCAGCCTCAACCTACTCAGTCTCAACCTACTCAGTCTCAACCTACTCAGCCTCACCCTACTCAGCCTCACCCTACTCAGCCTCACTCCCCAGCACCCTCACCGCTGATGCCGCCCTCCGTAGCCTGCCAGGAGTTCCCCATGGGGTGGCAGAGTCTGGCCAGTTCGTCAAACAGCTGCTGAATTTGCACAAGGCTCAGCCGGTCAACTATGGGGCCAAGCCGGCTGACTGCCGAGCCGCGAATCTGCGACCAGACGTCGCTGACGGCCTGGCTAGCCAGCTCGCACACCGCGGCAAAGGTGGCCTCATCTGGCCTGTGCAGCCGCTCTCTCAGCCAATCAAAACTGTGCAGAGTGAGCTGGTAGCGAGTCACCGGCGTGTCCGAGGCGATCCGAGCTGCTGAGGCCATCATCTTGACCGACATTGCCGACACCTGCTGGCCTGCAGGGAGTTGAGAAATACAAAGCATATAGGACCCATCTTACAGTGTGTATGGAGTTCTAAGATAATTGATTCGAGTGACAATGAAAGCATGGAAAGGTTAAAAATAAGGCTGACATGTAGTACGTTGCAGAGAGGCCATAGACTAGTGTGGTTTTAATGTTACAGTGAGGCCATAGACTAATGTGGTTTTAGTGTTACAGTGAGGCCATAGACTAATGTGGGCTGTGCTACAGTGAGGCCATAGACTAATGTGGTTTTAGTGTTACAGTGAGGCCATAGACTAATGTGGGCTGTGCTACAGTGAGGCCATAGACTAATGTGGGCTGTGCTACAGTGAGGCCATAGACTAATGTGGGCTGTGCTACAGTGAGGCCATAGACTAATGTGGGCTGTGCTACAGTGAGGCCATAGACTAATGTGGGCTGTGCTACAGTGAGGCCATAGACTAATGTGGGCTGTGCTACAGTGAGGCCATAGACTAATGTGGGCTGTGCTACAGTGAGGCCATAGACTAATGTGGGCTGTGCTACAGTGAGGCCATAGACTAATGTGGGCTGTGCTACAGTGAGGCCATAGACTAATGTGGACTGTGCTACAGTGAGGCCATAGACTAATGTGGATTGTGTTACAGTGAGGCCATCGACCAATGTGGGTTGTGTTACAGTGAGGCCATAGACTAATGTGGGTTGTGTTACAGTGAGGCCATCAACCAATGTGGGTTGTGTTACAGTGAGGCCATAGACTAATGTGTTTACTTTTATAGAGAGGCCATAGACCAATGTGGATTGTGTTACAATGAGGCCATACAGACAGATCATCTCAGAGCTTCTGTCAGTCTAAAAACAGCCCACTGCAGCAAAACAGAACCTGTCAGCCACTCGATTAGGCTGTCCAGACAGCGGATCAGCGCCTGCTTGTGCCGCAGCTCCTCCTGCTTGCCGCTCCGCCTTGTCCGGCCCTGAGCCTCCGGCCGGGTCACCAGCAGCAGGCCGCCGTCCTCCTCGCGCAGGTCCGGCCAGCCAAATCGCCTGTCAAACAGGTAGAACGCCAGCCAGTCCAGGTCTTCGGCCAGCCGGCAGCTCAGCCGAGCTCGTCTGGCCAATCGGCGCACGTCGTCCAACGTCCAGCTGGTTGTCGTCGAAGTCATTGACGAAGCGCGCAGGAAGGCGGCCTCGGCCGGATCGTCCGAATCGCCGCTGTCCGAGCCATTTTCAACTGTCCGAGCGGCTGCGGCCGATTTTTGCTGGCTGGGGTGGCACAGGCAGTCGGCCAGACGCTGCAAGCTCTCCACCTCCTCCTTGGTGGACTGGAGCGTCAGCCAGGACTCCAGGATGTCCTGCACTTCTTCCTCGTCAGCCTCAACTGGGCTCATGGAGGGGCTTTGGGTGGCTATTGCTGCAATTGTAAATTTCTATAAAACCTGATATAAAAGCATTTTGAGATAATTCTAATAATTTTAATGGACGTTTTGGAATTTAGGTAACTTAGTTTTAAAATGAACTAAAATATTAAAGCAACAATTAATGAAGATATATTAAAATATACTTGATTGAACAAAACAAGCTTACACAAGTTAATAACATAATTTAGCCTTTTCTACTAGTCCTATATATATTCCTAAAATAAGAAAAGTACAAGAAGTAATATATCATTTAGCATTACAGACTTACTTTGTCAATCCTTGTTATTTTAATCCTTTGTTATTTTTAATACTTTGTTATTTCAATCTTTAGCTAGAATATGGATTAAAATGTAGCATACATTTAAGCCACGAAATTTCTATTTCATAAGAAAATTCATGAGTTGAATTTGTACTTCCCTATTGCATACATTTATTGTTATTGAAAAATATAATTATAAAAATAGTTTGATATTTTCTTTAAAAATAGGTTACGAAATTTTAATGAAGATAAAGGGTAAAACATATTTACTAGCTACAAGCTCTTCTCTATTGACTCAATAATTGAGCTATGTACATGGGCTACAATGCTTACTATATTACTACAGTCCCTGCGTCAATTCAATACTAACCAGTGTAATGCAGTTATATCTCAAAACCATCAACAATGAAACGATGACATAACAAAAATGTAGAGTCTTTAGAGTAGATAATGTTTGTTTGAGAATTGAGAATTTGAGGAATTTAATTTAGTCGCCATTAAATCTGCATCAAAGTAAACACATGTAAATTTAAGCATGGTGCAAAAACCCTATTTTAATTAGTCTTAAATGTATCATAAATGAATTAATAATTAAAAATGACTTATTTATACACCTACCAGTAAGATAAGTTATAATGCTTCTCTACTTTGTTTTACTGAAACAAAAATTTCGGCTCTGTTTAAATGTTATGACGTTAATGCTGGTACTAAATCAGGCAAAAATGATCAGAGAGTCTAACTGGAATTTTGCCTCAATAATAAAGACGAATTGTTTAAAATATAAACATCTGATGCAACACAGGCTTTATCGGTTTCATTTTGAAGTGCATGTATTAAAAATCACAGTACGTGCAGAATATCACATGAAGCACTTTGCAAGAACAGTATTTTGTGTAGGTTTGTGTACTTTGTAAGTATTTAGTTTGGTACCGCTAGAGATCATACGCAGGTATTATCGTACACGTATACTTTCATTTTTTACAGATACGTGAGCTCACATGATTTTACATTTACATGTACATGTAAACCCGTCCTTAAAACGCTGTTTGTAAAGCTACATGTACAACATCATGTGTACAGGTAATTTACGACCATTAAGAAACATGTTGTAAAGCTGTGCCATCAGTGTACTGTGTTTATATATCATTCGACTTTTTATTTTTTATCACGGCTAGGATACTCGCCTTTTATCAGAATCAAAACGTGCTTTTTAAAATCGAAAAAATTATGATGATAATATACTCATAGAACATTGTATGCATACATGTAAATCTTTTAAAAGTAAAAAAAAATAAAGCAATAATAGTTACATATCTTTGGCTGCATTCTGCATTTCGCTGCATCGTCGAACATGTATGCGTGATGTACGTAAATGTACATGTTACTATATCAGCCAAATTTGCATGTACTTACATGTATATGCGTGTACGATTTACGTAAAATATCCCTAACTAAAACGAGAGTGTCTAATACTTCTAGTTGTATTAGGGCAGTAACAGTATATTAATTTTGATAGAAATGCATGTAACAGGATGAGATACATGTACTCGTAAACCGTATGCAACGTACGTGTTGTACTCTGTGCATGCTCCGAGCAAGGACTTCTAGACTAACAGGACGTAAAACTCAAAGATCGTGCAATTTTTTGGAGGCCACGATTTCCTGGAAAAAATACACTGCGAAGATAGGAAAAAATCTGTTTTTCGTCACAAAATCTGTGATTGTATTTGATCTGGGGCAGTGAAGACTACCATTCTTTTAATTTAACATGCACAATATGTTACTCTATTATATTTTCATATAGCTGTGTAGTGAAGTTTTCATTTTCATATTGTTTTCACTTTATTTCATAAGCCCAAAGTTGCAAACTCACAAGTGGCATTAGCCAAATATCAAATTCAAGAAAAGAAAAGCTATTCAAATTTGTAATATAATAATATTTTTAGCCTTTAAAATAAAAGTTATAAAAGGACTAATCAATGTTTTTTCTTATAGATACCTAGTAAAAATGGTTAGGGTCTATTTTTGTGATTAAGTCTATTCTTCTTAAATCTTAGTCCTAAATATAGGCTTGGCTTAAAAACTGATAATACAGCTTTCTCAAGCCTAGGTAACCAACCTATTTCCTTTTTTCCTATCTTCGCAGTGTATTTTTTCCAGGAAATCGTGGCCTCCAAAAAATTGCACGATCTTTGAGTTTTACGTCCTGTTAGTCTAGAAGTCCTTGGCTCCGAGTCTGAAGCCAAAAATTCTCAGCGTCTGTTTAATTTACAGGTGATTGTAAAATTCTTTGCAGTTATACCTGATAGGCTATAGATTAAACCAAAATTATCCAAAATACATGTACATGTATATGTATAATGTATAATGTATAATGTAGCTCATAATGGATGTGCACATTAATGCTTTGGCGCTCATGTAGAGGCCAGCTGCAAAGTCATTGCATTTGACCCTCTCAGAGACCCAGATTATCCTTGCGGCCCCCCTTCTAAATGTATAGAGAGTAGAGAACATGCATGCATGCCACCCTTCTATTATAAAGACCCCAGAAGATTCCCTCTAGTGGCCCAGAACCCCTCTAGGGAACCCAGAACACCCTCTAAAGACCCTTGCACACCCCTTTAGAGACCCCAGAAACCTCTCTAGAGACCCCAGAACCCCTCTAGAGATCCCAGAACCCCTCTAGGGATCCCAGAACCGCTCTAGAGACCCCAGAACCCCTCTAGAGATCCCAGAACCCCTACAGGGATCCCAGAACCGCTCTAGGGATCCCAGAACCGCTCTAGAGACCCCAGAACCCCTCTAAAGACCCTGGCACACCCTCTAGAGACCCTTGAAACCCTCTAGAAATCCAAGAACACCTCTAGAGACCCTGGCACACCCTCTAGAGACACTGGCACACCCTCTAGAGACCCTGGCACACCCTCTAGAGACCCCAGAAACCCCTCTAGAGATCCCAGAACCCCTCTAAAGACCCTGGCACACCCTCTAGAGACCCTGGCACACCCTCTAGAGACCCTGGCACACCCTCTAGAGACCCTGGCACACCCTCTAGAGACCCTGGCACACCCTCTAGAGACCCTGGCACACCCTCTAGAGACCCTGGCACACCCTCTAGAGACCCTGGCACACCCTCTAGAGACCCTGGCACACCCTTTAGAGACCCTGGCACACCCTCTAGAGACCCTGGCACACCCTCTAGAGACACTGGCACACCCTTTAGAGACCCTGGCACACCCTCTAGAGACCCTGGCACACCCTCTAGAGACCCTGACACACCCTCTAGAGACCCTGACACACCCTCTAGAGACACTGGCACACCCTCTAGAGACCCTGGCACACCCTCTAGAGACCCTGGCATACCCTCTAAACAAGGACGACTAAAGTAACGTATATATATAACGTATATATGTCGTAAAGGATACTGTACTGTTGACAAGTATTTTTAGGTGTTAAAGTCGTCGTGTTAAACTTATTGATGTCTTCAATGAAAGGGAATATACTGCCTATTCTGCGCAAAAATAAGCATCTTACGATCAATAGCGTACACAGGAGATACATTGAAAAATCGGCCTCCAATGAAATTTTCACCAATTCTGAGTCTTGCGTCCTTCTACTTAAGTAGTCCTTGCCTCTAGAGACCCTGAACCCTTCCAGAGATCCTGCTAGCACTATTTTTAAAGACCCCGGTACTCTGTTTCAAAAAAAGAAGATTAAATTAAAAGGCTTTCGAAAATGCACCGATAATGTAACTGTATATTTAATTTCACTTCTATAAATTGCCTCCCTCAAAAAATGATAAAATTGATACATAGCACATAGTGGAGACGCGATGACATACCGTCTCATGCATGAATGCCTTCAATTCAACCTATGGAAATAGTGCACTAGCACATGGCATGCAGGTGTGCAACACCGAAGATCACTGAGCCAGGCACTGATGTCCGAACACAGTTCTTGTCGATTTTGCGTCGATGATTTGTGCAAGAATTGCGTTTGGACAATCATTGCTCTGTGAATGCTCTGGAAAAGTCTCAGTTATTTTAACTTTAGCCTTTATTACAGTGTGCGAGCAGTGCTATGCAGCCACTTACCATATGCAGCTAGTCATAGGTCTTTGTTGTTGCTGTCATTCTAGAAGAAGACTAGAAGTTTTTGAGTAGCTTTTAAAAAGACTTAGAAGACTGTCATTCTAGTTTGTCGGTCAGTGCCTGTCGCCTCAGTGACTTAGCCGTGGGCAGCTAGCTAACGAATAAACAGATCTAATATAGGGTTAAATAGACTCAGACCGAGATAAATAAATACGACTCAGTGAGTTTGAGCAAGACCAACTGACTGAAGTTGAGAAGAATGTGCAACAATGCGAAGGCAACCCCTTGTCTACGCTATCCTATCTCTCTCTAGCTGTTCCATTCTCAACTGCCCCACTTATTGTGCCTGCTATCCGAATAAAAAATTCATTTACCAAAGTGCCCAATTTTTTATACTGCTCTCTGCTCTCTCCTAAGCTAACATTTTCCCTGCCACCGGCTACTAATGGAGAGAGATAGTTGAGATTTGCTAAACAGTTATGACGCTGAGAAGCCATGATAACTATTCTGCGCCTGCCCTGCTCATCCACCTTGTCTTGTCTACAACTGTCTCAAATCGGATGCCTCAGTCTACCGAAGTGTTCGTACCTGGCCTTGAGTAGCTTCTCAAAAATTATGCAGCACTTGCGAGCGGGCACAAAAAGGGCAGAAACAGAAGAATAAAAACACACAGTTTCTGGAGGCTGGAGTAGCGGGAGCCGCAGCACTTGCAGAAATGTTATACAGTTGAGCTAGTAGAGCTGAAGAGGAAGAGAAGAGAGGGGGCCCTAATACCAGCTCCCTCCCACTCTCGTCGGTGTTTTTATAATAAGCGGTACCGACACACACAGTCACTTGTGAGCCGCCTCTCTGAGTCACTCCAGTCACCTGCAAAGCCAACCTCCCGCTTGCCGCTCTCTCCCCATTGTCTGATCCCGCCAGAGAACTGGATCGGCTGTAGGTTTAGAGGGGAAATTACGCGGGTTGGGGAACGCGAAGAGAAGGGTTGGAAAAGGCAGGCCGGAGCTGGGATTCCATTAGCAAAAAAAGAACCCCAACAAAGCATAACAAAGCCGGCCCAGCCAATGCGCGTCTTTTTGCAGTCACCCCTTGCAGTACCGCTTCCCCTCTCCCTTATCCTCTCCCCTCTCCTCTCCCTTCTCCCCTCTCCCCCCTCTCCTGCCTCTCCTGGTCCCACAGCACTCAACTAGCTTTAGCATAACAATTGTATGTCCGATCTGCAGCTCTGTGACTTACTGAAGCTGAACTGCACACTGCAGTAAGCAGAGCAATGCACAAAAATGCAAAGGGATTCACTAAGCTCAAACTGTCGGCTGCTGCTCAGAGAGGCTTCGAGATTTCAGGCCAAACCCGCTCATAGCCTCGCCAACCTAATTCCGATCTCACTTCTCGGAGCCACGCAGGGGACGGGGAGAGAGAGAGAGAGAGAGAGAGAGAGAGAGAGAGAGAGAGAGAGAGAGAGAGAGAGAGAGAGAGAGAGAGAGCGTTCCGGAAGTAGCCGTCAAGGCGCCTTCTAACTTTCAGAACGCTTCTGCCTGCTCCCCGATCTATATATCAGTTTTGTTCAATCTCCAACTGGTCTGGTGCATGCGGTCACAGTTGTATAATGTTTTAGTCTGATAGTCGAGTGGTGATAAAAGATGGACAGACACTAAGACAGACAGGCAGACAGAAAGACAGACAGACAGACAGACAGACAGACAGACAGACAGACAGACAGACAGACAGACAGACAGACAGACACTAAGACAGACACTAAGACAGACAGACAGACAGACAGACAGACAGACAGACAGACAGACAGACAGACAGACAGACAGACAGACACTAAGACAGACAGACAGACAGACAGACAGACAGACAGACAGACAGACAGACAGACAGACAGACAGACAGACAGACAGACAGACAGACAGACAGACAGACAGACAGACACTAAGACAGACAGACAGACAGACCGGCTGACGCTGCGATAGGAAGTGAGCTGGGATCTGATCTATCCTTCTCCAATTCTCAGTTTCCCACCGTTATCTCACCTCCCACACCCATTCAGCCAGAACACAAGGAAGAGAGCTACAGTCACAACTGATGGGCAATGGAGCAAGCGCAGTCCTGATCAAGCCATTGAGCCATTGCAGCCAATCCTAGCACCGTGTGGCGCCTTGCTCTCTTTGAGTTTGGCAGCTTAACAATAGCGCAGAAGAGAGAGCGGGAGGGCTTTAGCGAGAGGGGCAATCAATCAGTCTACGCATTGAATTAGTCGGAAAACAATATCGCCTTGTGAGCATTGAACTCGTAAGCTAGTTTTTGGTATTGGAGCTTGCTTATCCCACGGGAGCAGAAATGAGGGTTGGGGAACAGAGGCGGATAGATGCGGGGGGGGTTAGGAAGGTGATCTCAGAAGCCGACCAGCTTATGTAAAGTTACGGGTAATAATTTACCATTTGCTTCCCTGATATGGCTTTAAGCTCATTCAAATGCTGTTGTGTGGGGAGAGACAGGAACTGTAGCGTGTCTTTGTTGGGAGCAATGGTTAGGGGCACCCAATTATTCTAACTTGCTTTATAAAAAAGAGAGACTTGCCCTCACCAATGCGTTGGGGCCAGTAGTCCCAATTTAATCTCTTTGACTTGACCCTCTCTACCCGCCACTAATCTTCCCCACTGCTCATGTTGCGGGCTACTCAAGGCAAGTTTTATTTTTAACAATACGGATACCGCTGCCTACAAATCCGATTGAAGAGTTGGTAGTGTGGGTAAACAGGCTGCAGCAGATCCTGTGTGCAAGCTGTTGCACCCATGGCTTAGGACGAATGCCCCTGGTGCTGGCCTAACTTTGTATGCTAAAATTTGCAAGCTTATAGAAGCTTTGACTGGCTAGTTTCAAATCCCAGTTTGAGACTCCAGAGATGGATTGATTGATTTCATATAGCTAAATCGTCCATTGATCTATAGCTAGATCATCCACTGATCTATAGCTAGATCATCCACTGATCTATAGCTAGATCATCCACTGATCTATAGCTAGATCATCCACTGATCTATAGCTAGCTCATCAATTGATCTATAGCTAGCTCATCAATTGATCTATAGCTAGCTCATCAATTGATCTATAGCTAGATCATCAATTGATCTATAGCTAGATCATCAATTGATCTATAGCTAGATCATCAATTGATCTATAGCTAGATCATCAATTGATCTATAGCTAGATCATCCATAGATTTATAGCTAGATCATCAATTGATCTATAGCTAAATCAACCATTCTCCTAACTTCCCACGCAGTTCAGCACAACCTTCAAATGTCAATTCTCAACGCATTCCATGCGAAGATGTCTTTCTTATGAAGTCAACACACGGACCAAGCGTCAGGCTTTACCTACCCGCCTTGAGGTCAGCTCAGCTAAATGTGATAAAAAATTCACGCTGGCGAGCGCACGGCATGGCTCCGCGGAGGTCTTTTCTGGCAATCCAGCATCCTGCAGCATCCCGACATCGGTAAGGCTTGAATAATTCAACAGGTCTGCTGACGGATGGGACAGAGGCTGGCGGAGGCTGGCGGAGGTTGGAAGGGTTGGCGGGATGGAGTTTTTTTGTCAAGCATTAAAAATGTCAGCGGCTAGTTGCGGGCAGTAACGATGATGATGAGCTCTGCAGCATCCAGTTATCTGGGCAGAGATGAGGCCCCTACCGGCACAACTGATTAATGACCAAGCTCACAGGTGTATAGGATAAATGACCCATTGTTTTATGCCGGCAACCCCCATCCCGCATCAAACTGGGTATGATAGTTGCATCAACAGCGGCCCACGCGTTTTTCTTAGATTTATGAGAACCTGACATTGTATGGGATGAGGGAAGCCCCTGAGGGCGGTGGTGGCAGCTGCAGATGCTGGTAGAATTATCTGAAATTTGCACTGCACTGTAGTTTGCAGATGCTGAGCCACCCAGCTCATCATCAAAGTCTGCAGATGCTGAGCCACCCAGCTTATCAGAGTCTGCAGATGCTGAGCCACCCAGCTCATCAAAGTCTGCAGATGCTGAGCCACCCAGCTTATCAGAGTCTGCAGATGCTGAGCCACCCAGCTTATCAGAGTCTGCAGATGCTGAGCCACCCAGCTCATCAAAGTCTGCAGATGCTGAGCCACCCAGCTTATCAGAGTCTGCAGATGCTGAGCCACCCAGCTTATCAGAGTCTGCAGATGCTGAGCCACCCAGCTCATCAAAGTCTGCAGATGCTGAGCCACCCAGCTTATCAGAGTCTGCAGATGCTGAGCCACCCAGCTTATCAGAGTCTGCAGATGCTGAGCCACCCAGCTCATCAGAGTCTGCAGATGCTGAGCCACCCAGCTTATCAGAGTCTGCAGATGCTGAGCCACCCAGCTCATCAAAGTCTGCAGATGCTGAGCCACCCAGCTTATCAGAGTTTGCAGATGCTGAGCCACCCAGCTTATCAGAGTCTGCAGATGCTGAGCCACCCAGCTTATCAGAGTCTGCAGATGCTGAGCCACCCAGCTCATCAAAGTCTGCAGATGCTGAGCCACCCAGCTTATCAGAGTCTGCAGATGCTGAGCCACCCAGCTTATCAGAGTCTGCAGATGCTGAGCCACCCAGCTCATCAAAGTCTGCAGATGCTGAGCCACCCAGCTTATCAGAGTTTGCAGATGCTGAGCCACCCAGCTTATCAGAGTCTGCAGATGCTGAGCCACCCAGCTTATCAGAGTCTGCAGATGCTGAGCCACCCAGCTCATCAAAGTCTGCAGATGCTGAGCCACCCAGCTTATCAGAGTCTGCAGATGCTGAGCCACCCAGCTTATCAGAGTCTGCAGATGCTGAGCCACCCAGCTCATCAAAGTCTGCAGATGCTGAGCCACCCAGCTTATCAGAGTCTGCAGATGCTGAGCCACCCAGCTTATCAGAGTCTGCAGATGCTGAGCCACCCAGCTCATCAAAGTCTGCAGATGCTGAGCCACCCAGCTTATCAGAGTCTGCAGATGCTGAGCCACCCAGCTTATCAGAGTCTGCAGATGCTGAGCCACCCAGCTCATCAAAGTCTGCAGATGCTGAGCCACCCAGCTTATCAGAGTCTGCAGATGCTGAGCCACCCAGCTTATCAGAGTCTGCAGATGCTGAGCCACCCAGCTTATCAGAGTCTGCAGATGCTGAGCCACCCAGCTTATCAGAGTCTGCAGATGCTGAGCCACCCAGCTTATCAGAGTCTGCAGATGCTGAGCCACCCAGCTCATCAAAGTCTGCAGATGCTGAGCCACCCAGCTTATCAGAGTTTGCAGATGCTGAGCCACCCAGCTTATCAGAGTCTGCAGATGCTGAGCCACCCAGCTTATCAGAGTCTGCAGATGCTGAGCCACCCAGCTCATCAAAGTCTGCAGATGCTGAGCCACCCAGCTTATCAGAGTCTGCAGATGCTGAGCCACCCAGCTTATCAGAGTCTGCAGATGCTGAGCCACCCAGCTCATCAAAGTCTGCAGATGCTGAGCCACCCAGCTTATCAGAGTTTGCAGATGCTGAGCCACCCAGCTTATCAGAGTCTGCAGATGCTGAGCCACCCAGCTCATCAAAGTCTGCAGATGCTGAGCCACCCAGCTTATCAGAGTCTGCAGATGCTGAGCCACCCAGCTTATCAGAGTCTGCAGATGCTGAGCCACCCAGCTTATCAGAGTCTGCAGATGCTGAGCCACCCAGCTCATCAAAGTCTGCAGATGCTGAGCCACCCAACTCATCAGAGTCTGGGCCTTCCAGGTACATCTGAATCAAATTCAGACAGAGCTCTGCATGCCTTGACCGAAATTTTTAATCCTTCTCTCCCCCGCTGTCCTTATGCCGGGGGGGGGGGTTTCTACCTTGTGAAATTTCGACCTTGTGGAAGCACCCCTTATGCCAATACGCCTCATAAAGATAGCCAGACAGAACCCCCTCCAAGGAGGGTAGGTTGCGGACAATGGCCCTGCTATAGAAAAGAAAATTCCCCATTGTTGAGACCCAAGTCTCCGCTAAACTAGAGGTTTAAGCAGGCAGGTGCGTGTTCCTCAGACCTAGAAACGGCATTTCAGCATTTTATATGAGAAACTGCCTGGCGGTCATTCAACGCAGCTGGCATGAATAATTGACTGCAGACAGGGGGGGGGGGGCGAGTGCGCCTTCGCCAACTGATTTTGGATTTCATTATCACAGCCGATACCCTGGCTTTAATAAGGCTGGCGGTGTTAGACGGGCCCCCTCTGCCAATGCATTTATTCATTGTGCTGCTGGAGCTTTCTGCAGTCACTGGAAAATTCTGACAGTTTTCGCTGAGCGAATGAATGGGGCAAACTGCCTCTCTCGCTGCTTTGCCTTTGTCTGTTTCATTCTGCTTCTCCGTCTCTTCCTGCCTCTCCACGTTTCCTCTCCTCCTATCTCACTGTCTACCTCTCCTTCTCCCTCCGTATCTACCTCTCCACCCCCCTCCCTATCTACCTCTCCACCCCCTCCGTATCTACCTCTCCTCCCACTCCGTATCTACCTCTCCACCTCCCCCTCCGTATCTACCTCTCCACCCCCCTCCCTATCTACCTCTCCTTCTCCCCCTCCCTATCTACATCCCCTCCCCTTCCCTATCTACGTCTCCTTCTCCCCCTCCCTTTCTGCTTCTCCTCCCCATTCCTATCTACCTCTCCATCTCCCCCTCCTTTCTCTGTATCACTCTCTTCTTCATTCCCTCTCTCCCTGCCCCAGTCTCTCCACCTCCTCTTCTTCCTTGGGCTCTTCCTCTCCAAGTTGTCTCTCTTCTCTTCCTATGCATTAATCTCTCCTCTTAATCTTCATCTATCTGCCCCTCTCGTCCTCTCCAAATCTTCGCCTTCCGTTTCCCACTTTGCCGAACAACCGTCTCTACTTCTCAAGCATTGGTAAAAACTGGTCGCATTGCATTGCAGTTGGTTCATGCTGATTGAACAGCAGTTCCAAACTCGTACCGAACAGTTTTGACAGACTGTCAAGTCGATTGTTTTTTGCAATGAGCTCGTATTATTTTAATAAATCAAATGCTCAAGATATTACTATTCTGTTGCAAGTAGTGTGTCTCGAATTTGACAATTTGGCAGAGAAAAACAGACGGAGACGGAGACGGAGAAGCAGAAGGAAAGAGGGAGACGGAGAGCGATAGGGAGGAAGAGAGGAAGAGGTAAGAGTAGGCAGAGAGACGGGTGGAGAGAAAAAATGAGATGTAAAAGGAGGGGGGGGAGAGGGAGATGGAGAGATAGTGGGAGTAGAAAGAAAATAGAGAGAGAGAGAGAGAGAGAGAGAGAGAGAGATGACATGGGAAGAAGAAGGAGAGGAAGAGAGATGGAGAACTGAAGGAAGTGTCGAGCCGGTGTCAATTGTCGAAGGCCCGCAGTAGCAGTCTCATTTGTTAAAAATCAAACATAGTCAAAAAACTTTATATGTCTTTGCTTCTTAAATACAATGACAAAGTAGTGAGACAGACAGGCCGATAGTCTACAAAGGCTTTTCTATTAAAACATCATTCTACATTGAAATTTAGCATATTAAATTTGCATGTATTCAGACTGTATGAAAATAGGAATTCGCTGTTCAAATTAAAACAAAAAGTGCAAAATTTATAGTTCGCGGCGTCTGTCGCAGCTTCCAGTGATCATCTGGGCCAGGTTCAGCCCTCGTGTTTCTCCTGGTGGCCAACGAATTCGTCCCACTGTTTGCGGCAGGTGCGCACGATCCACTCGTGCTCGTCATCGTCTGCGAGAGTGAGACGGGGAATTAAGGTTGTTTGTTGTGTAGCGACTAATTCAAGCGCTAATATTTCTACTACTAGTAGACTATATGACACGCTCACATCGTTTTTTTGTTTTTATTATTCAATCTATCTTTCAATATCTCTCTCTACTACAAGTAGAGTAATTAATAAAAAAATCATTATTATTGATTTTATGCAGGCTTTATTGTATCATTTCTACTGAAAGTAGTGCCTTAAGAAAACGCCCAAAACGCATGACTGATGACCTGCTGTGAGTACAAATCAATGGTGCTACGAAGACACTCACCCGCGTTTCGAACGAACTTCATATTCGGATTCATGACCACTCGAGTGTTGGGATTGTAGAATGACTCGCCGCAGTCGTAACAGCCCTTGGGAATCTCCCTAGGTGGGATTCGATTGGTGAGTTGGGATCGGCCTGCCGGCTTTAGGCTGTCGGTGACCTCAGTGTAGAATCGGCGGTCGTAGCCGTCGCAGTACTGCCAGTTCTCCTCTTCGAATACCAGGCCATCAGCGAATGTGTACTTGCCCTGGAGGCGGGAGGCGGCGCTGTACTTGCAAATTCTTCGCCCCAGGCCGAGAGAAGGGTTGGGTGAGGAGGGGCAGGGAGTGAGGGGTAAGGAGGGGCATGGAGTGAGGGGCTAAGAGGGACAGGGAGTGAGGGGTGAGAGGAGAGGCAAGGAGTGAGAAGGGGCAGGGAGTGAAGAGGGGCGAGGAGTGAGGAGGGGCAGGGAGTGAGGAGAGGCAAGGAGTGAGGAGGGGCAGGGAGTGAGGAGAGGCAGGGAGTGAGGAGGGGCAGGGAGTGAGGAGGGGCAGGGAGTGAGGAGGGAGTGAGGGGTGAGGAGGGGCAGAGAGTTTCTTGAGTGTTGGGGAACAAAGGTTAGGGGTGTTTTCATGATTTGCAGGAACTGGGTAGGAGGCGAAATAGGTTATGACGTCATTAATATGGCTTGCAGCTGCAGTGCTCACCTCAACTGCGACTCCATTCTCCCATCGGGCATCGTATTTGCTGCCGTTTGGAAAGTACAAAGTTCCCTTGCCATGGAACATACCATCCTTCATCTCACCCTCGTACTTCGTGTCTGTTGGGAAGGAGTACTTTCCTTTGCCTTCCATCCTGTAGTGTCAGATTTTTATTATAAGTAAATTATTCAATGAAATGTATGCTCAGTTGTAAACTGAAACATTGGTATTATTTCTTACTCTCTTGTCTTCCTACCACTAAATCTCTTCCGTCCTTCATTATTTTATTTTGAAGGAAATTCTCAATAGAATTATTAGTATTATATCATACTATACAAAGTATACTGTAATGATTTATAGTTAATACTAGTACTTTTTTAATTCATTAATAGTATAACATACATAGGAATGTGCCTACTGTTATTGCACGGTTATGTATTGACTAATGTATTCTGATATAGTATACACAGCTTTTTCATAAAATCTTACTTTACACTTGAACTTTGATGTGTGCTTTTCTGCTACAGTTCCAGATTTTTATATAATTTTTTGTCTTGCTTTCAAAATATCCTACACTTCACCACTACTTTCTCAATATTTGTCATCATTGAATGATAAATAAAAAGAAAGTAGTATAAAAGCGAAACTTTACTAGCCGAAGAATTTAAGTTTAACGTTAATAGACAAATCTTGATTTAAAGAATTTTTTCATTTCATTCTATATTTCTATTGATTAAACGAATTCAACTGGCCTTCTCTCATCTTAAGGACCTCTTTCTCAATACTGATTTTGATTTAATTAAATTCTGCTCTTTGTGTCGAAAAATAATACTATTTGCAAAAGCTTTTTGCAATGCATTAAATGCATTGTGCATTAAATTTTAGTTTTAGAAATACATGAGTACCGAAAAAAAAAATTCTTACCGCTCATTTTTTATGTCCCCCTCATATGAGCTGCCGAGATATTCCATTACTACGTTTTATTAGTTAGCAGAAATTGCAAATTACAGGTGTGTGCCTACTCTATCCGGTTAGACTTAAAGTAAACTCTCTGGCTTTTGCAGTTTAAACTTTTTGTTTGCTTAGATTCTTCGGTATTGATTTACATATGTAAATCTCAGTTAAAAAATATTATTGACAATAGAACTTGCTTTTTAAAAAACTCCTTTTTAACTTTGATGTAACCCTGTGTTGTTTAGTTTAAAGAGTTTGTATCGTTTTGTTGAAATGAACTTAAAACAAAACGAATTTCCGCGCAGTAACTTACTGACTATAACCTGGATTTTTAGCGTCGATCTCAGTTAGAATCGAGGGCTACTGCTAAACCAGATATCAATTCCGTGATCCTTACTTAAGTCGTTCTTGTGTAAAATTAATGTTTAAGTTCCGTTTCGCATAAAATTTCGTAAAATTATATGATGGAATTTACAGAAATTTGAAGACGAGTTTGAAGAAACACTACTACTTTAAACATTCCAGTGATTTGCATAAAAATTGCTTAAAATTGCTTAAATTGCTTAAAATTGCTTAAAATTGCTTCATGCCTAAGCACGAAGGAAATGGATATTCAATTTTCTCTTTTACTTTCACACAATACGAATGCGATACTTTTTTTAATTCTGATTATAAAATTAACTATCGTTAATGCATGCATAAATACATGAAATAAATGCCTCAAATCACTTTACTTGTACTTGCTCGAAGTACATGTAGCGCAGGGGTCCAGGGAACCGGCCAGAACCGTACTTACTCCACTGTTCAATTACTCACATTTTTCTTTTCTTAGCCACAATTGGCTCGGACGGATTCTTTACACTGTCTGTATGAGTCATCCGCTTATCGTACAAATTTTTGGAAGGGTCACGAGTTTACAGGAAAACGTGGAAACGTGCAATTGTATCGCTGCTTATCGGGTGAATCATGACAAACTGATAACGAAGCGAAACCGCAAGGATTTTCCCAGCTATGTATTGTAGAAACCGTCAATGAATATAGCTGCTGCGGCAAGCTCAGAAACAAAACATGAGATTAACCAATCACACCCCAACAGCGAAAGAGACGAACAGCAGGCAGGCAAAGGCTTATGGCCCGAAGCAGCGCGAGAGGTGGGGAAAGCGACCCCGTAGTAACGATAAGTTTATTTTGCAAGCAAACGAGATTAAAAGAAAAAAGAATGTGCTTAAAAAATTTTGAGCTGCAAAGCCAAAGCGAGCGACGGGGCACAGAGGGCGGCGTGCAAATAAATAAGCGGGTGAGCAAACCCCTCCCCCACCCCACGGGGGGTAGAGAGGACGGAGCACAAAGGCGGCACAATGTACAGCGCGAGGGGTGGATGGCTAACACCCATTTCACTCCAGGCTCACAAAAGAGCCTAAGAGAAATGGAGGCAGAGATTGTTGAAGATTTGCGTGGGCGGCGCTGTTCTATCTGGGGCTTGCCAGCAACGCCCGGAATGAAGCTAAAGAAGCATACAAACAGAGGCTCAGTTTTCCACTTGCACCTGAGTGGTAGGACGAACGAGCTCATGAATCAGTCACGATACGAGCTAAGGGTTAGACTTTGAGGGTATAAATATCTAGACTGAGGTAGGTTTTTATTCATAAATAGCAGATAGTAACCTCTAATGTGTTGAAGAAATTCGAACTCGTCTTTTTTACTCAGCTACTGACCAAAATGCCGTGTCATCATTCGATCGCTCGGGCAATGAGCGGTTTTAGCAACCTGTTTAACTTTAGGATTGGGTGAGCAGCCAAATAGATTCTGCCTTGGAAACTCACTCTCATCCTCCTTCTCTCTCACCGTCCTCCCACACCCTCACCCTCCTATCCCACACCCTCACCCTCCTATCCCACACTCTCATCCTCCTATCCCACGCCAGCTCACCCTCCAATCCCACACTCTTACCCTCCCATCCCACACCCCCACCCTCCGATCCCACACCCTTACCCTCCCATCCCACACCCTCATCCTCCTAATCCTTACACTCTCACCCTCCTATCCCACACCCTCATCCTCCTATCCCACACCGTCACCCTCCTATCCCACACCCTCACCCTCCTATCCCACACTCTTACCCTCCCATCCCACACCCCCACCCTCCGATCCCACACCCTTACCCTCCCATCCCACACCCTCATCCTCCTAATCCTTACACTCTCACCCTCCTATCCCACACCCTCACCCTCCTATCCCACACCCTCACCCTCCTATCCCACACCCTCACCCTCCTATCCCACACTCTTACCCTCCCATCCCACACCCTCACCCTACTATCCCACACCCTCACCCTCCTATCCCACACCCTCACCCTCCTATCCCACACCAGCTCACCCTCCTATCCTACACTCTCACCCTCATATCCTTACACTTTCATCCTCCTATCCTACATTCTCACCCTCCTCTCCTACACCCTCACCCTCCTCTCCTACACCCTCACCCTCCTCTCCTACACCCTCACCCTCCTCTCATACACTCCCTCTCACCGTGACTTCACCCCTTTAGGGACAGGCGGCCCAAACGGAAGCCGCCGGCACTGCCGAATAGGCAGACTCGGCCAAGGCCGGGCCAAACTGAAGCCAAGCAAAAGCCAGGACCCAGCAGTCCCAGCGGCCGTTGTGAAATTCCAGCCCTGTCAACAAGGGATCTGAGGTAACCTTTTCCTGGGCTTCTTAAAGAAATATCAAGAGAATTAGGCGTAGAGAACGTAGAGAATGTAGCAATAAAGTAAAGTGAGTGAGTTTATAATTGACTTCATGAGTGAGTTCATGGTTGACTTCATGAGTGAGTTCATGGTTGACTTCATGAGTGAGTTCATGGTTGACTTCATGAGTGAGTTCATGGTTGACTTCATGAGTGAGTTCATGAGGGAGTTCATGGTTGACTTCATGAGTGAGTTCATGGTTGACTTCATGAGTGAGTTCATGGTTGACTTCATGAGTGAGTTCATGGTTGACTTCATGAGTGAGTTCATGGTTGACTTCATGAGTGAGTTCATGGTTGACTTCATGAGTGAGTTCATGGTTGACTTCATGAGTGAGTTCATGGTTGACTTCATGAGTGAGTTCATGGTTGACTTCATGAGTGAGTTCATGGTTGACTTCATGAGTGAGTTCATGGTTGACTTCATGAGTGAGTTCATGGTTGACTTCATGAGTGAGTTCATGGTTGACTTCATGAGTGAGTTCATGGTTGACTTCATGAGTGAGTTCATGGTTGACTTCATGAGTGAGTTCATGGTTGACTTCATGAGTGAGTTCATGGTTGACTTCATGAGTGAGTTCATGGTTGACTTCATGAGTGAGTTCATGGTTGACTTCATGAGTGAGTTCATGGTTGACTTCATGAGTGAGTTCATGGTTGACTTCATGAGTGAGTTCATGGTTGACTTCATGAGTGAGTTCATGGTTGACTTCATGAGTGAGTTCATGGTTGACTTCATGAGTGAGTTCATGGTTGACTTCATGAGTGAGTTCATGGTTGACTTCATGAGTGAGTTCATGGTTGACTTCATGAGTGAGTTCATGGTTGACTTCATGAGTGAGTTCATGGTTGACTTCATGAGTGAGTTCATGGTTGACTTCATGAGTGAGTTCATGGTTGACTTCATGAGTGAGTTCATGGTTGACTTCATGAGTGAGTTCATGGTTGACTTCATGAGTGAGTTCATGGTTGACTTCATGAGTGAGTTCATGAATGAGTTCATGAGTGAGTTCATGGTTGACTTCATGAGTGAGTTCATGGTTGACTTCATGAGTGAGTTCATGGTTGAATTCATGAGTGAGTTCATGGTTGACTTCATGAGTGAGTTCATGGTTGACTTCATGAGTGAGTTCATGGTTGACTTCATGAGTGAGTTCATGGTTGACTTCATGAGTGAGTTCATGAATGAGTTCATGAGTGAGTTCATGGTTGACTTCATGAGTGAGTTCATGGTTGACTTCATGAGTGAGTTCATGGTTGACTTCATGAGTGAGTTCATGGTTGACTTCATGAGTGAGTTCATGGTTGACTTCATGAGTGAGTTCATGGTTGAATTCATGAGTGAGTTCATGGTTGACTTCATGAGTGAGTTCATGAATGAGTTCATGAGTGAGTTCATGGTTGACTTCATGAGTGAGTTCATGGTTGACTTCATGAGTGAGTTCATGGTTGAATTCATGAGTGAGTTCATGGTTGACTTCATGAGTGAGTTCATGGTTGACTTCATGAGTGAGTTCATGAATGAGTTCATGAGTGAGTTCATGGTTGACTTCATGAGTGAGTTCATGGTTGACTTCATGAGTGAGTTCATGGTTGAATTCATGAGTGAGTTCATGGTTGACTTCATGAGTGAGTTCATGGTTGACTTCATGAGTGAGTTCATGGTTGACTTCATGAGTGAGTTCATGGTTGACTTCATGAGTGAGTTCATGGTTGACTTCATGAGTGAGTTCATGAATGAGTTCATGAGTGAGTTCATGGTTGACTTCATGAGTGAGTTCATGGTTGACTTCATGAGTGAGTTCATGGTTGAATTCATGAGTGAGTTCATGGTTGACTTCATGAGTGAGTTCATGGTTGACTTCATGAGTGAGTTCATGGTTGACTTCATGAGTGAGTTCATGGTTGACTTCATGAGTGAGTTCATGAATGAGTTCATGAGTGAGTTCATGGTTGAATTCATGAGTGAGTTCATGAATGACTTCATGAGTGAGTTCATGAATGAGTTCATGAGTGAGTTCATGGTTGAATTCATGAGTGAGTTCATGAGTGAGTTCATGAGTGAGTTCATGGTTGAATTCATGAGTGAGTTCATGAATGAGTTCATGAGTGAGTTCATGGTTGAATTCATGAGTGAGTTCATGAGTGAGTTCATGAGTGAGTTCATGGTTGAATTCATGAGTGAGTTCATGAGTGAGTTCATGAGTGAGTTCATGAGTGAGTTCATGGTTGAATTCATGAGTGACTTCATGAATGAGTTCATGAGTGAGTTCATGGTTGAATTCATGAGTGAGTTCATGAGTGAGTTCATGAGTGAGTTCATGGTTGAATTCATGAGTGACTTCATGAATGAGTTCATGAGTGAGTTCATGGTTGACTTCATGAGTGAGTTCATGAATGAGTTCATGAGTGAGTTCATGAGTGAGTTCATGAGTGAGTTCATGAATGAGTTCATGAGTGAGTTCATGGTTGACTTCATGAGTGAGTTCATGAATGAGTTCATGAGTGAGTTCATGAATGAGTTCATGAGTGAGTTCATGAGCTCATGAATGAGTAAGAAAGCGAGGCAGGAATTATAGTCTGAGGTGCTCAAAGCGGCGCAAAGCACTGCAGTGCAAACGAGAGTATAGGCATAAGTTTCTTCGTAAACAACTTGCAAGTGCATCTTGAGAAGTTTAGGCTCAGTTGCCTCTCACATTGTACACTTGCACACAATGAAGACTTTAACCGAATATTGTGTCCTCATTCCATCTCTGTGCTCGACTGACAGACTGAGTGAGTCAGCCAGTCCCAGTCAGTCTCAGTTAATTGTTCACTACGACACGGGGGCAGACTGTGAGAAACTTATCCATGAGTAAAATAGCTCAAACTAATTATGAGGTATTGTATTTTTGCATTGAGAATCCGCGTTAAGTCGAAGGGTGCTATTAGTTGAGCATAAATTAGTGGTATGCTTATTTTATTTAACGGGATAAGTTAATAAAATAAAATAAAAGTGCATTGGATTCGGGTTAATATTTGGGTACAGCAGATATCAGTAGTGGGGCTAGTTTAGTCAATCAGTAGCAAGGCTAGTTTAGTTATCAGTAGCAAGGCTAGTTTAGTTATCAGTAAGCAAGGCTAATTTATAGTTATCAGTAGCAAGGCTAATTTATAGTTATCAGTAGCAAGGCTAATTTAGTTATCAGTAGCAAGGCTAATTTATAGTTATCAGTAAGCAAGGCTAATTTAGTTATCAGTAGCAAGGCTAATTTATAGTTATCAGTAGCAAGGCTAATTTAGTTATCAGTAGCAAGGCTGATTTATAGTTATCAGTAGCAAGGCTAATTTATAGTTATCAGTAGCAAGGCTAATTTATAGTTATCAGTAGCAAGGCTAATTTATAGTTATCAGTAGCAAGGCTAATTTATAGTTATCAGTAGCAAGGCTAATTTATAGTTATCAGTAGCAAGGCTAATTTATAGTTATCAGTAGCAAGGCTAATTTATAGTTATCAGTAGCCGCCAATTTCAATTTCATAACCACCGCATCCACCCACGCAGGCAACCGCACTCACGACAGGTCCGGTTGGAGACGCGATCCCACGATGACTTGCTGAATGCTGCCGGGGCTGAATCGCCCATCTTCTTAGAGTGGAGCACGCCCAACTCGCGCACGAGAGAGTGGCTGAACAGTCAGGACTTTGCGTGAGTAGAATTGCCTTGCAGCTTACTAGAAGTAGCAGACGTAGAATTCCTATTTTATTTTTGAACAAATGCATCATTTTTCTGAAAAAACCTAGATTTCTCCTATAATAAAGAAGAGTTTAGAGAATGGACAGGTTTAGAAAATGGGGAGTTAAGGGTATGCGGAGTTGGGGATTGGGGAGTTTAGGGTATGCGGAGTTGGGGATTGGGGAGTTTAGGGTATGCGGAGCTGGGGATTGGGGAGTTTAGGGAATGGGGAGTTTCGGGATTGGGGAGTTTAGGGGAATGGGGAGTTTAGGGGAATGGGGAGTTTAGGGATTGGGGAGTTTAGGGATTGGGGAGTTTAGGGGAATGGGGAGTTTAGGGGAATGGGGAGTTTAGGGAATGAGGCGTTTAGGGAATGGGGAGTTTAGGGATTGGGGAGTTTAGGGGAATGGGGAGTTTAGGGGAATGGGGAGTTTAGGGGAATGGGGAGTTTAGGGATTGGGGAGTTTAGGGATTGGGGAGTTTAGGGATTGGGGAGTTTAGGGGAATGGGGAGTTTAGGGGAATGGGGAGTTTAGGGATTGGGGAGTTTAGGGGAATGGGGAGTTTAGGGGAATGGGGAGTTTAGGGATTGGGGAGTTTAGGGGAATGGGGAGTTTAGGGGAATGGGGAGTTTAGGGATTGGGGAGTTTAGGGGAATGGGGAGTTTAGGGGAATGGGGAGTTTAGGGATTGGGGAGTTTAGGGGAATGGGGAGTTTAGGGATTGGGGAGTTTAGGGGAATGGGGAGTTTAGGGATTGGGGAGTTTAGGGGAATGGGGAGTTTAGGGGAATGGGGAGTTTAGGGATTGGGGAGTTTAGGGGAATGGGGAGTTTAGGGGAATGGGGAGTTTAGGGATTGGGGAGTTTAGGGGAATGGGGAGTTTAGGGATTGGGGAGTTTAGGGGAATGGGGAGTTTAGGGATTGGGGAGTTTATGGGGAATGGGGATTTTAGGGATTGGGGAGTTTAGGGGAATGGAGATTTTAGGGATTGGGAAGCCTAGGGAATACAGAGTTTTTAAGGAACTTGGATTTAAGGCACAATTTCAGGTCGACTACTGCTCAAGAGGATGACATAGAGTCCCTAGTGCGGTCGACTCAGGATGTAGCTGAGCCACCGCCGCCACCTCCGCCCCCGCCGCCCCCGCCGCCGCCGCCGCCGCCGCCGCCGCCGCGTTCCTCCTCAGTGAGGACGAGCTTCAGCTTGCGGCAGCGTCACCGTGTGGTCAGCCCGCCTCGAATACCCTCGGTGCTGTCCACCTTGGAGAGGAGCGCTGGGAGCGCCGCCCCGCCGACTCCGCCTTCACGCAGCCTCAAGAGCCGGTAGCTGTCGTTGCAATTGTCTCCGTGGTTCGAACCCAGCAGGTTGTGTATGCCTACTAGTGCTGCGCAACGAGAATTGGCTTTGTTACATCACTAATTAATAAACTAACCATATTTTGTAACAATCAAAAATACTTCAACTTTGCTCATCCTTCAGATATTCTCATTTTGTTCAAGTTCATGTTTTTAAGTTAAACAGCGCCAAATAGAAAAGTGCTTTAACTGAGTAGGTTGTATTCTATTTTAGATATATAGATTAAAATTTCGGCTAGAACTTTTTTTAAAGATTGTCATTTAATTTTTATTATCACTATAACCATACACATTTTTTTCGCTTAGTAATATAGAAATATTTAACCTAACCGCAATGGTTTTGTTAAAATTTACAGTTATAATCGCGCCAATTTGAATAAACAAATCATTTCGATTTGAACTTTTCCATCTGTAGCGCACATGTGTGATCTCGAATTTTTTCCAAGGACATTGGACAATGGAGCAGGGTACAGTGGACAGAAAGCAGGGGACAGTGGACAGAAAGTAGGGGACAGTGGACAGAAAGCAAGGGACAGTGGACAGAAATCAGGGGACAGTGTGGACAGAAAGCAAGGGACAGTGGACAGAAAGCAGGGGACAGTGTGGACAGAAAGCAAGGGACAGTGGACAGAAAGCAAGGGACAGTGGACAGAAATCAGGGGAAAGTGTGGACAGAAAGCAAGGGATAGTGGACAGAAATCAGGGGACAGTGTGGACAGAAAGCAAGGGACAGTGGACAGAAAGCAGTGCCGGTGGAGCAAAAGGTGAGTCTACGCTCGAAGGGCTTGCTAGAAGATCACCAAGGCTCTAACCTTTTTTTAGGAAAACATATTTGAAATACCATCAGAGCCTGCTTTCAATTGTCCCCCACCCCCCAAGAAAATTGTTTGAAGTTAAAAGCGCCATTACGAGTACGAGCGTACAAGCCTGCATGTCTGACAGCTGTGATTGCACAGAGTTCCCAGACTGATCAAATACGATTGAGTCAGAACTACTTGTTCTCATGGATGTGCAGTTTTTTGCTTGAAATTTGAATTCAGCTGTGCGATTGTAAACTCCATTGACAGCATAGCAGGACTAGACTCGCTTCAAGTTCAAGGACTGCTAAGTTTAGCTGGCAAAACCCGATCAGCCTACCCAGTTACTGTATCTGAAACTGTACAATGCAAACTTTATTACTGCTATGGATCCAGCCTAGCAAAGCGAGAGCACAGGTGACCTGGATAGAGAGAAAGTGAAAAGATCTGAAATTTAATTATGATTATCGATTTCTAATTTCTAATGCTAGCTGACTTCAATATAGAGATTTTAGGACTTCATACTAAGTACTCGTAAGTCTCTTAGACAAGGATCACGGAGATTAAAGAGGCTTAGGCCCCAATATAACCCCAATATCACCTCAATATCAATCCAATATCACTCCAATATCACTCCAATATCACTCCAATATCACTCCAATATCACTCCAATATCACTCCAATATCACTCCAATATCACTCCAATATCATTCCAATGTCACTTTAATATCACTCCAATATCACTCCAATATCACTCCAATATCACTCCAATATCACTCCAATATCATTCTAAAACAGACTGTCTGACAAGAAACATATCAAACGGGATGTCCATACCGGATACCTATTTATAGCAAGTCTATAAGTGTTCCGTTTCAGCTCATCCGAGTCACAGACTCAGCCCAGCCAACCTGCATCGCGTGCTCGGCAGTTGAATCTGAGACTGCCACCCGCTGCTAGCAGCTCACGGCTCCTTGAGTCGCTTGCGTGCAAAATGCGTTGAATTTGATCAAGACTCCGGTTTGGATCCGGTTCATACTGGTTCTTTGATTTTTATCCGGATCTGTAGCAGGACAAAAGTTTCTAGGGTAGAATTACGCCGTACTGGCAGATTCTGCTGGAGGCGAGATGGGAAGATTTCAGTTTTTATCAAAAAGTTCTCAGTATCTCAACTCAAGACTGCGTACGGCTGTTCAGTCCAAGGACTGGGGGGTCGCCACACATCCTCAACTACCCCAGCTAATGCTGGCACCCATTTTACAGCTGGGCGAACTGAAGCAATGCAGAGTTAAGTGTTTTGCTTATGGACACAAATTGTTCCAAGCGGGTCGAGAATCGAACCCCCGACCTTGCCGTACTTTTGGAGAGGGGCAACAGCGGATTTCCTAAAGATTTGCTGTTACGGCGCTGAGTGGGGTTTGGCCATAGACAGATCCGTCCAGACAAAACACTGCAGAGACAGGAGCGGCTGCAATTTCGCCGCAACTTTGCTTGCCTGCCGGTCTCCGGCAGCAGTTCATGAAAAAGCAGCTTGATAAACTTGTGAGCGCAGCCCGGACAAAACACCTGCTGGCTGCATTGGCAATTCGGAAGACCAGAAGTGCACTGCAACTCCGCCCCGATGCGTTCAAGCAGTGAGCGGCGAAACTCGCGCATTGGCGGACAGAAGGACAGAGAGAGGGCGAATTCGTGGACTAAAGGCAGGAAATCCTCAGGAAATCTTCGGGAACTTTTGCTTGCCTGCCTGCCTGTCTGTAGCAGAAGCAGCTATGAGCCGCGACATCATGCAAAGATCGGGCCAGCCAGAGTCGGTCAAAGACGAACTCATCCGGTTCTGCCTGCTGTCGTCTGTCCGCGGAGTGCCCAGGATTCTGCGCTGCCGCAGCGCCTGCTGGAAGCTGGTGTGGCTGGTCTCCGTGTCCGGCTTCCTGGGAATCAGCCTGGTCTTCACAGTGCGCTTGGTCAGCACCTACCGCCTCTACCAGACCGTGCTGGAAGTCACCACTGAGCACTACTCTGAACTCGTGCCGTTCCCCTCCGTGACCGTCTGCAACCTGCAGCCCTTCTCCACTGACATGATTCGCAGGTTCGGCAGCCGAACGGAAAAGAACGTCGCTGACATCCGCCTGCTGCACATGCTCACCCAGTTGAGAAACGACGCCAACTTCTCCCAGAGCTTCAAGGCGCTGACAGACAAGTCGTTTCTCTATCAGAACTGGGGCGTGGACACCGTCCGGCGCATCGGTCTGGCTTTTCACGACTTCGTGCTGGATGGCACCTGCAACTTCACCTACGTCAAGGACTCGAAGCTCCAACAGCGAAGCTGCAACCTGGACTCGGACGTGCTGCTCATACCGAATCCACAGTTCTTCACCTGCTTCATGCTGACGCCTACGGCCGACATTGCCAACACAACCCAGGCGCTGGAGATGGACCTGTACCTTGACACGGAGCAGATGCACAGCTGTCAAGACGAGGATATCTGCAACGACTCTTCAACTCTGTTCGACCTGGACGACAGCATCGGGGCCCACGTGATGGTGCACCCGGCGGGAAGCTATCCCAGGATCAGCCAGCTCGGCATCCACGTCCTGCCGGGCACAAAGAGTGTCATCGAGTTGGTCGAAGCGCGCAGCATTGAAAAGTACAAACACTCGCCGAAGCAGAACTGCACGGAGAGGCGGCGAATCCAGCTGCACATCGGTAGCGGCGGCGGAGGCGGCGGCGACGACAGAGGCGCAAACAGTCGTGAGTTCGAGTACGACAGTCTCACCTGCCGGCAGCTGGAGGTGCAGAACTCCATCATGCGACACTGCGGCTGTGTTGATCCGGACTTCCCGCTCAGTAGCGAGCACAGCGGGGTGCCTTTCTGCGGCCAGGTTGGCAACCAGTCGCTCAACTTTAACGCCTTCTTCACCAGGTGCGATGCCCGGAGAAATTTGTTGTTTAACCCAAGTTTGATGCTCCAATTTTAAAAAATGCTACTAGACACCGCTTTGGCGCACCATTGTTCTCAACAAAATTTCTCTGTTTTCGCTTACAGACAGATACAGGGAGACTTACAGGCAGATACAGGGAGACTTACAGACTGATACAGGGAGATTTACAGACAGATACAGGTAGACTTACAGACAGATACAGGTAGACTTAGACAGATACAGGGAGACTTACAGCCAGATACAGGGAGACTTACAGACAGATACAGAGAGACTTACAGACTGATACAGGGAGATTTACAGACAGATACAGGGAGATTTACAGACAGATACAGGTAGACTTACAGACTGATACAGGGAGATTTACAGACAGATACAGGTAGACTTACAGACAGATACAGGTAGACTTACAGACTGATACAGGTAGACTTACAGACTGATACAGGTAGACTTACAGACTGATACAGGTAGACTTACAGACTGATACAGGGAGACTTACAGACTGATACAGGGAGACTTACAGACAGATACAGGGAGACTTACAGACAGATACAGGGAGACTTACAGACAGATACAGGAGATTTATAGACAGGTACAGAAGACTTACAGACAAGATGCAACAGAATTAAGACTGAATAACTGCAATTTGTTTATAATAATGCTATGTACGAATTTTATTTCATTTATGCGCCCAAAAGAAATCCAATATTTTGAGGAGTGAAACGCATTTCTAGGATTTAAGCGCCTCAAGGGAAGAGTTGTAATCCGAGGCGATAATTCCCTGTCTAAGGGCTAAAATGAAGTATTGGAAAAGGAAAATTTTGACCTCAGAACCTTTGACTCGAAATTAATTTAATAATTCCCTGCTTTGCGTGAGCAGTCCGAATCCAAGGGCAATGAGATGCGCTCACACTGCAGCGGTTTGGGCGCTTAGGGGCCTGTATAGATCTGAGAACAGGGTATCTCTAGATCTTGCTTAGGTACCTAGATCTGAGTCTGTTCGTCAAAATACCTGATTTCTGGGTGGCTATGGATCCAAATCTCTGGTTGTTAAACATTTTAAATATTTAAGTGTCTATACTGTAGATGAGGATATCTGAGTCTATAGATCTCTAAGTGTCTATAAATCTCCGGTTGTCTATAGATCTCTGGGTGTCTATAGATCTCTGGCTGTCTATAGATCACTGGGTTTCTATATATTTAGATTTGTTGGTGCCTGTAGGTCACTGTGGCTCCTGGAATCTCCTGGATGCGAGTCTTTGAATGCCTATCCATGTGAATCTCTTGGCGTCTATGGTGGCCTCTTGGCGTATATATCTAGATCGCTTGATGTCTATATATTTGGTCATTTGACTCTGTGATACATTTGTGATACATTTACAAGTAGATCTATTGTCAGTCTATAGATCCGCCTCTATCTACCCGCAGCTACGACTGCGCCTCGAAGCAGGAGCTGGACCCGCGCAACCTCATCGCCAGCGACTCGGGCGTCGCTTGCCCGGCCTCCTGTCACTCACTGGCGTTCAAAAGCACCGCCTATCAATCTTTGTGGCCGCCGAAAACTAACGAGCTGGACTTCTACAGGCTAAGGGTGCGCAACAACTCCATGCTGGCTGGCAAGTTCAGAGTGTACAGCCGATTGGACAGCCTCATGCAGAGCGGCCAGGCCGCCAAGGCCGCCGACCTGCTGCAGTCGGAGGAGGGCAACCTCATCAGGGATAATTTCCTTCGGCTGCGGGTGTTCCGGCCGGATTTTGCCCGAACGGTGACCCGGGAGAAACTGCAGATCACCCTGGAGGCGTTGATCTCACAGATCGGCGGCTCATTCTCTCTGTGGGGAGGCCTGACTGTCATCACTTTAGTGGAGCTGCTCGAGTTTATTTATTACCTGTTTAAGAGACTGCTTGGCTGCTCTGATGGCGCCGGCGACAGCGGAGAGGCGCCACCTGCTGCGGATGCGGTGACTGCGGCTGCGGTGACTGCGGCTGCGGTGACTGCGGCAGCTACGGCTGCTGGCCGCGTTCAAAAGTTTGACGCTGGCGGGCTGGCCGACTGAGGGTGACTGGCCGAGGTGACTGGCTGGGGTGACTGGCCTGAGTGACTGGTGGACTGGCCGAGGTGACTGGCCTGAGTGACTGGTGGACTGGCCGAGGTGACTGGCCGGGGTGATTGGCCTGAGTGACTGGTGGACTGGCCGAGGTGACTGGCCTGAGTGACTGGTGGACTGGCCGAGGTGACTGGCCGGGGTGACTGGCCTGAGTGACTGGTGGACTGGCCGAGGTGACTGGCCGGGGTGACTGGCCTGAGTGACTGGTGGACTGGCCGAGGTGACTGGCCAGGGTGATTGGCCTGAGTGACTGGTGGACTGGCCGAGGTGACTGGCCGGGGTGACTGGCCTGAGTGACTGGTGGACTGGCCGAGGTGACTGGCCGGGGTGACTGGCCTGAGTGACTGGTTGACTGGCCGAGGTGACTGGCCGGGGTGACTGGCCTGAGTGACTGGTGGACTGGCCGAGGTGACTGGCCGGGGTGACTGGCCTAAGTGACTGGTGGACTGGCCGAGGTGACTGGCCGGGGTGACTGGCCGGGGTGACTGATCTTGGTCATACGCACAGGCACACACTCACACAGGAGTGTACAGCAGCCCTAACTTTATTTATCGTTAGGCATGTAAACTTCACTGTGCCTTGGGGAGGGGGGGGGGTTGGCCCTCAATTGCACGAGCAGAGCCAAGCCGAGAGTCCAATCTAGTCCCCAAATTAATTTCACTGCACTTGGAATCGAGCCTGGGCCGCTGGCACAAAAAGGCCCGCGTTAGACCACTGGGCTACGGCCCCATAGGCACCGCGCTGGTACGGCGTAGGTGCATGCAAAACAGGAGTATTAATTCAGATAAGATTATCTAAACCGATTCCGTGGAATATTCTCTGAATTCCTTGTGAGAGCCAGACTTGTGTAGAACTTTCTTGGTTTTACGATCGGACCAGCGCTGGGAATATTTCTATAACTGCTTTCTATTCTGCTGTGCTTACAAAGTAACTTAAGTGTGAAACTATTGGGAATTAAGTGTGAACTTGGTACGACTCTGGTGTGACTTGGGTGTGGCTCTGGTGTGACTCTGGTGTGGCTCTGGTGTGACTCTGGTGTGGCTCTGGTGTGACTCTGGTATGGCTCTGGTGTGACTCTGGTGTGACTCTGGTATGGCTCTGGTATGGCTCTGGTGTGACTCTGGTGTGACTCTGGTGTGACTCTGGTGTGACTCTGGTGTGACTCTGGTGTGACTCTGGTGTGACTTGGGTGTGACTCTGGTGTGACATGGGTGTGGCTCTGGTGTGACTCTGGTGTGACTCTGGTGTGACTCTGGTGTGGCTCTGGTGTGACTCTGGTGTGACTTGGGTGTGACTCTGGTGTGACTTGGATGTGGCTCTGGTGTGACTTGGGTGTGACTCTGGTGTGACTCTGTTGTGACTCTGGTGTGACTCTGGTGTGGCTCTGGTGTGACTCTGGTGTGGCTCTGGTGTGACTCTGGTGTGACTCTGGTGTGACTCTGGTGTGACTTGGGTGTGACTCTGGTGTGACTCTGGTGTGACTCTGGTATGACTCTGGTGTGACTTAAGTGACTCTGGTGTGAATTAGGTGACTCTGGTATGACTCTGGTGTGACTCTGGTGTGACTCTGTTGTAACACTGGTGTGACTTGGGTGTGGCTCTGGTGTGACTCTGGTGTGGCTCTGGTGTGACTCTGGTGTGACTCTGGTGTGACTTGGGTGTGACTCTGGTGTGACTTAAGTGACTCTGGTGTGAATTAGGTAACTCTGGTATGACTCTGGTGTGACTCTGGTGTGACTCTGGTGTGACTCTGGTGTGACTCTGGTGTGACTTGGGTGTGACTTGGGTGTGACTCTGGTGTGACTCTGTTGTGACTCTGGCGTAACTTGGGTGTGACTTGGGTGTGACTCGGGTGTGGCTTGGGTGTGACTCTGATGTGACTCTGGTGTGACTCTGGTGTGACTCTCGTGTGACTCTGGTGTGACTCTGGTGTGACTTGGGTGTGGCTCTGGTGTGACTTGGGTGTGACTTGGGTGTGACTCTGGTGTGACTCTGTTGTGACTCTGGCGTAACTTGGGTGTGACTTGGGTGTGACTCGGGTGTGGCTTGGGTGTGACTCTGATGTGACTCTCGTGTGACTCTGGTGTGACTCTGGTGTGACTTAAGTGACTCTGGTGTGAATTAGGTAACTCTGGTATGACTCTGGTGTGACTCTGGTGTGACTCTGGTGTGACTCTGGTGTGACTCTGGTGTGACTTGGGTGTGGCTCTGGTGTGACTCTGGTGTGACTTGGGTGTGTCTCTGGTGTGACTCTGGTCTGACTCTGGTCTGACTCTGGTGTGACTCTGGTGTGACTCTGGTGTGACTCTGGTCTGACTCTGGTCTGACTCTGGTCTGACTCTGGTCTGACTCTGGTGTGACTCTGGTGTGACTCTGGTCTGACTCTGGTCTGACTCTGGTGTGACTATGTACTCACTCTAATACAAATACAAATATAAATAGATCATTCTGATTTGGTTTTATTCAATCGTGAAAATTTGAGTAAAATTAGAATGTGAATAAAGCCGTTTATTATGCAAAACATTCATTGGTTAATAAATACGAATTTCAACAGAACTTCAATAACGCGGCTTCTTAAGGCATGCTAAAGAGTAACAAAAACATTTAAAATTATGATTTAGTTTTTTATTCGATACACAATCCCCCTACTAACTCTACTATCAGTAGCATGAGTAGCGAGTATAGAGCAACTTATTTTTAGTTGATTTGCTACTGCTAAAAATGAACTTAGACAAACTCGAGGATGATGATTTGACGAGTGGGACATCGGGCGTGCTCCCAGGTAGGCTGAGGCGGGGCGGCTGTCTCAGATGGCTAAAAAGCAGAGCTGCAGGAGGATTAGCAAAGAAGCGTAGCAGCAGTTGGTCAGCCCGGGGGACCCGTTGGTCTTTGATGGCTGGACCGGCGGCTCTGCAATGAATGCAGCGCATGAAATCCCTTTTAGATACTATTTTTAGTAGTCTGTAAGCGCTTACCGTATACTCTGTAAGTCTATATAGTCTGTAAGTCCGGACAGACTAAGGGGTTGTAGCCTAGTGGTTAGAGCATCGGACTCACGACTGAAAGGTCGGGGGTTCGATTCTCGACTCTGGATTGCTTCAGCTCACCCAGCTGTAAAATGGGTGCCAGCATTAGCTGGGGTAATTGAGGGTTGTGTGGCGACCCCAAAGTTTATTGGACTGAACAGCCGTACGCAGCCTTCAGATGCGCCGCGCAATAGCTGCGGCTGAGCTGTTGGTTGCACATCTACCCATTAGGGCAGGTGTAATTAATTATTTAATATTAGTTATAAGTCCAATAGTCTGTAAGCCTGTAAGTCAGTAATAGCCTGTAAGCCTATAATAGCCTGTAGGTCTGTAATAGCCTGTAAGTCTGTAATAGCCTGTAAGTCTGCAATAGCCTGTAAGTCTGTAATAGCCTGTAAGTCTGTAATAGCCTGTAGTTCTGTAATAGCCTGTAAGTCTGTAACAGCCTGTAAGTCTGTAATAGCCTGTAAGTCTGTAATAGCCTGTAAGTTTGTAATAGCCTGTATGCGATTTCGTCTCTTGAAATCCCTTACAACTATTTCTTGAATCTTTAAAAAGCCATAAATTCAAGCAGCGAAATTCCTGTCTCACCGTTAAAGCAGGCCCTGTTGCACACCCCCGGCTCGCCCTTCTCGCCGCGTAGCCCGACCAGGCCTCGGTCGCCCGGCTCGCCTTTTTGGCCTGCGATTGGTGGAAGAATAAACACAGATACGGTTAATAAGAAATTACGTAGTATGCGATACTCGTACTATACTAGGTTGCATTATAACACCCCATGGTGACACCAATCCATCCACACCCAAAACGCATTCAGCAGAGCTCACCCCAATCCACACCCACCCCAATCCACACCCACCCCAATCAACACCCACCCCAATCCACACCCACCCCAATCAACACCCACGCCAATCCACACCCACCCCAATCCACACCCACCGCAATCCACACCCACCCCAATCCAAACCCACCCCAATCCACACCCACCCCAATCCACACCCACCCCAATCCACACCCACCGCAATACACACCCACCCCAATCCACACCCACCGCAATCCACACCCACCCCAATCCACACCCACCGCAATCCACACCCACCCCAATCCAAACCCACCCCAATCCACACCCACCCCAATCCACACCCACCCCAATCCACACCCACCGCAATACAAGTAACACGGTATTTCTCAATGCCACTTACAAGGACACCAGGGCTCTGGCTGCCACTGCTTCTCTCCCCGGCTCCGCATGTTAACCAGATTGTTGTTGGAATCCCTGTAGCTGCACACGGTCTCGCCCTGGTAATCAACTCTGCACTTCATGTTGCCTGAAATAGGTTAAAAATGGGTTTACGAGTAAATTGAGCATCAATTGTTTAGGATTCTTTTTGAGTTTTTTTACGATAAAAAAACAACCCAGGCGGCTCACTTGGTCTGAAAGAGTCGCCCGGTTCGCCTTTGGGACCTTGGACGCCTCGGGTCCCATCTTGCCGGGCAGCCCGATGGGGCCGAGCAGACCGCGCTCGCCCATGTCGCCTTTGTCGCCTTTGTCGCCCTTTGGTCCGGGCGGCCCAGGGCGGCCCAAAGCAGCGGATTGGGTGGTTGACTTCGCTGGAAAGAGATTCGGGTCTCTTTCGTCAAGCCAAATCGGGTTCTCGTCTATCTTCCAGTGAAATACATTAGCGGTTTTGAGGTTTTGGCTTGAGGGAATTGGCTTGAGAGCGATAAGTTTGAGCGGTTGGGTTTGAGGGGTTGGGTTTGAGGGATTGGGTTTGAGGGGTTGGGTTTGAGGGATTGGGTTTGAGGGGTTGGGTTTGAGAGGTTGGGTTTGAGGGATTGGGTTTGAGGGTTGGGTTTGAGGGGTTGGGTTTGAGGGGTTGGGTTTGAGGGATTGGGTTTGAGGGGTTGGGTTTGAGGGGTTGGGTTTGAGGGATTGGGTTTGAGGGGTTGGGTTTGAGAGGTTGGGTTTGAGGAATTGGGTTTGAAGGGTTGGGTTTGAAGGGTTGGGTTTGAGGGGTTGGGTTTGAAGGGTTGGGTTTGAAGGGCTGGGTTTGAAGGGTTGGGTTTGAGGGGTTGGGTTTGAAGGGTTGGGTTTGAAGGGCTGGGTTTGAAGGGCTGGGTTTGAAGGGCTGGGTTTGAAGGGCTGGGTTTGAAGGGCTGGGTTTGAAGGGCTGGGTTTGAAGGGCTGGGTTTGAAGGGCTGGGTTTGAAGGGCTGGGTTTGAGGGGTTGGGTTTGAGGGATTGGGTTTGAGGGATTGGGTTTGAGGGATTGGGTTTGAGGGATTGGGTTTGAGGGGTTGGGTTTGAGGGATTGGGTTTGAGGGGTTGGGTTTGAGGGGTTGGGTTTGAGGAATTGGGTTTGAAGGGTTGGGTTTGAAGGGTTGGGTTTGAGGGGTTGGGTTTGAGGGGCTGGGTTTAAAGGGCTGGGTTTGAAGGGCTGGGTTTGAAGGGCTGGGTTTGAAGGGCTGGGTTTGAAGGGCTGGGTTTGAAGGGCTGGGTTTGAAGGGCTGGGTTTGAAGGGCTGGGTTTGAAGGGCTGGGTTTGAGCAATTTGAATCTCGACAAGCAAAACATTCAAAAAGTCCTCACGCTTAGAATTCCTCGCACTGCGGGCCCGGTGCTTCACAGCGCAGGCCTCGGACACGGCAACACAGATGGACTTCAAGTCGGCAACCTGGGCATTGTTAGCGAGCCATATTGTAAACTATGAACAAGTTTATGAACGCAGTTTATCAGCCATCATAAAAAGTCCTAAAAGCTTCAGTTTGCATTGCAGCAGGCTTGTTGGAAATGCTTGACGCTATACGCTCAGAACTAAAGAATGCGAAGGAAATCTCCACCTTGGGCTGTTGAATAGCGATTGGAAACTCTAGAATGCCCTTGCCACATGGCGCTGAATATTGGTTCCCTACGCTTAATCTCCTCCCTGTCCTCAACCCTCTGCCGTCTGCACAAGTGGCCAGCTCTCAGATCGGCGCTTCCGCACACAGCCGCCTGATGGCGGGCGGGAATAAACTTATTCAGCTTCCTTTGCCATTGGGATCAAGTTCAGGAAACTGGGGAGATTCCCGAGTTTTCAGTTGAAGAGGGCCGTGCTGTCAAGTGCTCCGCCCTTGAATGCAAAATTGGGAAGCTGCGGTATTGGCAGTTTTGGCTGCCTTTTTTTACGCACTGAGTGCTTCGTTTATTTAGCAGCTTATTCTTCCAAACCTTTTTTGTTGCTAGCCCCATCGCCTCTTCAATACCTTGATGTCCGTTGCCCTCCCCACTATAATAATAGGTTTTGGTTTGGTTAAGCCATTGGCTCAGGAAGGTTAATCTCTGTCTTTGCTCCAAAACCTTCCCTCGAGTAAGTGGAGAGAGGCTTAGTCTCGTTAGCAACGACACGAGCATCTGGGCATTTTTAAACAGGGTTGATGAGGCGGCAAAATGGATGCATTGGACTCGCAAATGAGGAAGGTGTTGAGTAGAATAGTTAAACTTGACGGCTTAAATAGCCTTGCTCTGAAAGCTCCTTTTGGTAGCTTAAAGTTTTGGTAGCTTTTGCGCTTCTATCCAGGCACACAGCCTTCTACTCTTCGATCTTGCTTCATCTTCTGGTGCACCTGTTCTATCTGTCCTTTGCACTACTGCACCTGTTCTATCTGTCCTTTGCACTACTGCACCTGTTCTATCTGTCCATAGCACTACTGCACTTGTTCTATCTGTCCTTTGCACTACTGCACTTGTTCTACCGGTCCATAGCACTACTGCACTTGTTCTACCGGTCCATAGCACTACTGCACTTGTTCTACCGGTCCATAGCACTACTACACCTGTTCTACCGGTCCATAGCACTACTGCACTTGTTCTACCGGTCCATAGCACGACTGCACCTGTTATACCGGTCCATAGCACTACTGCACTTGTTCTACCGGTCCATAGCACGACTGCACCTGTTATACCGGTCCATAGCACTACTGCACTTGTTCTACCGGTCCATAGCACGACTGCACCTGTTATACCGGTCCATAGCACTACTGCACTTGTTCTACCGGTCCATAGCACGACTGCACCTGTTATACCGGTCCATAGCACTACTGCACCTGTTCTACCGGTCCATAGCACTACTGCACCTGTTATACCGGTCCATAGCACTACTGCACCTGTTCTACCGGTCCATAGCACTACTGCACCTGTTCTACCTGTCCATAGCACTACTGCACCTGTTCTACCGGTCCATAATACTACTAATACTACTAATAATACTAATAATACTTCACCTGTTCTACCTGTTCACAGTGCTATCAAGTTTTTCTGTAAGTTGTATATAAATAGGTAAATATTTTTTCAAACGAAATAAAATTTTTTTTAAATTATTTTTGCAACTTTTCTAATTCAGATTGTTGAGTCATTTTCTTTGAACTCTTTTCAGTCAATGCGCTAAAATCTTTAATCAATCAGTCCCCTTTTTACGACCAACTGAGCAAGCCGCAACCAAGTCCCAGCTGATTGATTGCGCAATCGCCAATCAGTTGAAGCTTTGGTAGGCAGTGCTGCTAATCGACAAAACAGAATTGGAGTTTATTATTATTTTATTCTTGGACACATTTTGTGTCCTTGAGCAAGACACTTAACTTTGCATTGCATCTAGGAGGGCTCATCAGTGTACCCTAAGAATCTAGGAGGGCTCATCGGTGTACCCTAAGAATCTAGGAGGGCTCATCGGTGTACCCTAAGAATCTAGGAGGGCTCATCGGTGTACCCTAAGAATCTAGGAGGGCTCATCGGTGTACCCTAAGAATCTAGGAGGGCTCATCGGTGTACCCTAAGAATCTAGGAGGGCTCATCGGTGTACCCTAAGAATCTAGGAGGGCTCATCGGTGTACCCTAAGAATCTAGGAGGGCTCATCAGTGTACCCTAAGAGTCTAGGAGGGCTCATCAGTGTACCCTAAGAATCTAGGAGGGCTCATCCGTGTACCCTAAGAATCTAGGAGGACTCATCGGTGTACCCTAAGAATCCAGGAAGACTCATCAGTGTACCCTAAGAATCTAGGAGGGCTCATCGGTGTACTCTAACAATCTAGGAGGGCTCATCCGTGTACCCTAAGAATCCAGGAAGACTCATCAGTATACCCTAAGAATCTAGGAGGGCTCATCGGTGTACTCTAACAATCTAGGAGGACTCATCGGTGTATCCTAAGAATCTAGGAGGGCTCATTTGGTGTACCATAATAATCTAGGAGGACTCATCGGTGTACCCTAAGAATCCAGGAAGACTCATCGGTGTATCCTAAGAATCTAGGAGGGCTCATCGGTGTACTCTAAGAATCTAGGAGGGCTCATCGGTGTACCCTAAGAATCTAGGAGGGCTCATCGGTGTATCCTATGAATCTAGGAGGGCTCATTTGGTGTACTCTAAGAATCTAGGAGGACTCATCTGTGTACTCTAAGAATCTAGGAGGGCTCATCGGTGTATCCTAAGAATCTAGGAGGGCTCATTTGGTGTACTCTAAGAATCTAGGAGGACTCATTGGTGTACTCTAATAATCTAGGAGGGCTCATCGGTGTATCCTAAGAATCTAGGAGGACTCATTGGTGTACTCTAATAATCTAGGAGGACTCATTGGTGTACCATAATAATCTAGGAGGGCTCATCGGTGTACTGTAAGAATCTAGGGCGCAGCCACCAGCCGATCGAGCAGAGCTGCCCCGTCTCACCCTGTATCTGCTGACGGCATCCAACCAGCGGCCGTCGCCGTCTTGAAGACCTCTTCGCCGGCCAACACTGCGTCGCATCCGCAGCTGCGGACGCGCGGAGCCGCCGCCGATCCACAGGTGAAGGCTGGCATCGTCGCTCAATGAAGCATTGACGGCGGCGGCGTCCAACGATTCAGCGATGGCCCGAATCTGAGCGTCCATAACGACGGTTCGCCAGGCCAGGAAGGCCAGAGACAGAGCCAGTAGCAGCGTGAGGCACCAGTGCGCCGTCGGGGCTGCAGCGCCAAGACTGTCTGCCGGCTTCATCCTTGTGCTCGAATGCTGGCTGCAGCTCTGCAAGTGTCAGGCCCCAGAATCAGGGGTCACTAATAACGCTTTTGGTCTCAGACCCGCTGTGCCAAACCCTCCCATTTCTTCCACGTCTCTGATTGGCCACCCGATGTCAAAGTTTTTTTTTCTAATGCCACGCCGCTCGCTAATCCCAGGCGCGGTAGGGTTTTGACTGAGTTTGAAAGAAAAGCGAGAAGGCTTGGCGGGCCAAGTCAGCCAGTAATAAAGGCAGTCAGTGAACCGAGCACTTTCTGCATTAGGTTCCGCTTCATCTTTAAGAAGCTGGGGCCTGCAGATTTATTATAACTAAGGGATCTGGATGAGCTCACGACGCGCTTGCTTAAGCACGTCATTGCGCAATACTCAACTTATAGAAATTCAGCCAAGAGTCTTGAACTTGGAAGAAACGTTATGCTCTGGGGATTAAACCATTTTTTCTAGTTTTTTTCGCAGCGTGTTCCCAAGATGAAGGAAAGAAATTTCAAATAAAAAAGTTTTGACCGATGCATCTTGAAGTGCGTTGCGGACTTTGTAGACGAATTTGAGAAGGGAAAGATGGAGAGAAGGGCAGAGCAGTTCGACCTACTAGTTTGTAATGTCGCGCAAATCGGATTAATTCCAGGAATTCCTAGAAGACACATTCAGGAACTCTGTTCCCGACCCGGAGCAGCAGTGCTGCAGCGGGTTGCAAATGACCCCCCGTCACTGAGTGGTAATTCAATTGCGTTCTCCTTTGTCGGGGCCGGCCTGACTTAATCGGAGGGGTGGAAGCGCTCAAGACCGCAAGATTCTAGCCTGACCGTGAGGTTCTATAGGGCAAAGGGGCTGCTGACTCACTGACTGCTTCGGAATTTGAGGAGCAGCGATTTCTTAACTCCAACTAGAAAGTTAAGAAGTTAGGCCCTTCTCGCCGCGTAGCCCGACCAGGCCTCGGTCGCCCGGCTCGCCTTTTTGGCCTGCGATTGGTGGAAGAATAAACACAGATACGGTTAATAAGAAATTACGTAGTATGCGATACTCGTACTATACTAGGTTGCATTATAACACCCCATGGTGACACCAATCCATCCACACCCAAAACGCATTCAGCAGAGCTCACCCCAATCCACACCCACCCCAATCCACACCCACCCCAATCAACACCCACCCCAATCCACACCCACCCCAATCAACACCCACGCCAATCCACACCCACCCCAATCCACACCCACCGCAATCCACACCCACCCCAATCCAAACCCACCCCAATCCACACCCACCCCAATCCACACCCACCCCAATCCACACCCACCGCAATACACACCCACCCCAATCCACACCCACCGCAATCCACACCCACCCCAATCCACACCCACCGCAATCCACACCCACCCAATCCAAACCCACCCCAATCCACACCCACCCCAATCCACACCCACCCCAATCCACACCCACCGCAATACAAGTAACACGGTATTTCTCAATGCCACTTACAAGGACACCAGGGCTCTGGCTGCCACTGCTTCTCTCCCCGGCTCCGCATGTTAACCAGATTGTTGTTGGAATCCCTGTAGCTGCACACGGTCTCGCCCTGGTAATCAACTCTGCACTTCATGTTGCCTGAAATAGGTTAAAAATGGGTTTACGAGTAAATTGAGCATCAATTGTTTAGGATTCTTTTTGAGTTTTTTTACGATAAAAAAACAACCCAGGCGGCTCACTTGGTCTGAAAGAGTCGCCCGGTTCGCCTTTGGGACCTTGGACGCCTCGGGGTCCCATCTTGCCGGGCAGCCCGATGGGGCCGAGCAGACCGCGCTCGCCCATGTCGCCTTTGTCGCCTTTGTCGCCCTTTGGTCCGGGCGGCCCAGGGCGGCCCAAAGCAGCGGATTGGGTGGTTGACTTCGCTGGAAAGAGATTCGGGTCTCTTTCGTCAAGCCAAATCGGGTTCTCGTCTATCTTCCAGTGAAATACATTAGCGGTTTTGAGGTTTTGGCTTGAGGGAATTGGCTTGAGAGCGATAAGTTTGAGCGGTTGGGTTTGAGGGGTTGGGTTTGAGGGATTGGGTTTGAGGGGTTGGGTTTGAGGGATTGGGTTTGAGGGGTTGGGTTTGAGAGGTTGGGTTTGAGGGATTGGGTTTGAGGGGTTGGGTTTGAGGGGTTGGGTTTGAGGGGTTGGGTTTGAGGGATTGGGTTTGAGGGGTTGGGTTTGAGGGGTTGGGTTTGAGGGATTGGGTTTGAGGGGTTGGGTTTGAGAGGTTGGGTTTGAGGAATTGGGTTTGAAGGGTTGGGTTTGAAGGGTTGGGTTTGAGGGGTTGGGTTTGAAGGGTTGGGTTTGAAGGGCTGGGTTTGAAGGGTTGGGTTTGAGGGTTGGGTTTGAAGGGTTGGGTTTGAAGGGCTGGGTTTGAAGGGCTGGGTTTGAAGGGCTGGGTTTGAAGGGCTGGGTTTGAAGGGCTGGGTTTGAAGGGCTGGGTTTGAAGGGCTGGGTTTGAAGGGCTGGGTTTGAAGGGCTGGGTTTGAGGGGTTGGGTTTGAGGGATTGGGTTTGAGGGATTGGGTTTGAGGGATTGGGTTTGAGGGATTGGGTTTGAGGGGTTGGGTTTGAGGGATTGGGTTTGAGGGGTTGGGTTTGAGGGGTTGGGTTTGAAGGGCTGGGTTTGAAGGGCTGGGTTTGAGCAATTTGAATCTCGACAAGCAAAACATTCAAAAAGTCCTCACGCTTAGAATTCCTCGCACTGCGGGCCCGGTGCTTCACAGCTTCTACCTGTCCATAGCACTACTGCACCTGTTCTACCGGTCCATAATACTACTAATACTACTAATAATACTAATAATACTTCACCTGTTCTACCTGTTCACAGTGCTATCAAGTTTTTCTGTAAGTTGTATATAAATAGGTAAATATTTTTTCAAACGAAATAAAATTTTTTTTAAATTATTTTTGCAACTTTTCTAATTCAGATTGTTGAGTCATTTTCTTTGAACTCTTTTCAGTCAATGCGCTAAAATCTTTAATCAATCAGTCCCCTTTTTACGACCAACTGAGCAAGCCGCAACCAAGTCCCAGCTGATTGATTGCGCAATCGCCAATCAGTTGAAGCTTTGGTAGGCAGTGCTGCTAATCGACAAAACAGAATTGGAGTTTATTATTATTTTATTCTTGGACACATTTTGTGTCCTTGAGCAAGACACTTAACTTTGCATTGCATCTAGGAGGGCTCATCAGTGTACCCTAAGAATCTAGGAGGGCTCATCGGTGTACCCTAAGAATCTAGGAGGGCTCATCGGTGTACCCTAAGAATCTAGGAGGGCTCATCGGTGTACCCTAAGAATCTAGGAGGGCTCATCGGTGTACCCTAAGAATCTAGGAGGGCTCATCGGTGTACCCTAAGAATCTAGGAGGGCTCATCGGTGTACCCTAAGAATCTAGGAGGGCTCATCGGTGTACCCTAAGAATCTAGGAGGGCTCATCAGTGTACCCTAAGAGTCTAGGAGGGCTCATCAGTGTACCCTAAGAATCTAGGAGGGCTCATCCGTGTACCCTAAGAATCTAGGAGGACTCATCGGTGTACCCTAAGAATCCAGGAAGACTCATCAGTGTACCCTAAGAATCTAGGAGGGCTCATCGGTGTACTCTAACAATCTAGGAGGGCTCATCCGTGTACCCTAAGAATCCAGGAAGACTCATCAGTATACCCTAAGAATCTAGGAGGGCTCATCGGTGTACTCTAACAATCTAGGAGGACTCATCGGTGTATCCTAAGAATCTAGGAGGGCTCATTTGGTGTACCATAATAATCTAGGAGGACTCATCGGTGTACCCTAAGAATCCAGGAAGACTCATCGGTGTATCCTAAGAATCTAGGAGGGCTCATCGGTGTACTCTAAGAATCTAGGAGGGCTCATCGGTGTACCCTAAGAATCTAGGAGGGCTCATCGGTGTATCCTATGAATCTAGGAGGGCTCATTTGGTGTACTCTAAGAATCTAGGAGGACTCATCTGTGTACTCTAAGAATCTAGGAGGGCTCATCGGTGTATCCTAAGAATCTAGGAGGGCTCATTTGGTGTACTCTAAGAATCTAGGAGGACTCATTGGTGTACTCTAATAATCTAGGAGGGCTCATCGGTGTATCCTAAGAATCTAGGAGGACTCATTGGTGTACTCTAATAATCTAGGAGGACTCATTGGTGTACCATAATAATCTAGGAGGGCTCATCGGTGTACTGTAAGAATCTAGGGCGCAGCCACCAGCCGATCGAGCAGAGCTGCCCCGTCTCACCCTGAATCTGCTGACGGCATCCAACCAGCGGCCGTCGCCGTCTTGAAGACCTCTTCGCCGGCCAACACTGCGTCGCATCCGCAGCTGCGGACGCGCGGAGCCGCCGCCGATCCACAGGTGAAGGCTGGCATCGTCGCTCAATGAAGCATTGACGGCGGCGGCGTCCAACGATTCAGCGATGGCCCGAATCTGAGCGTCCATAACGACGGTTCGCCAGGCCAGGAAGGCCAGAGACAGAGCCAGTAGCAGCGTGAGGCACCAGTGCGCCGTCGGGGCTGCAGCGCCAAGACTGTCTGCCGGCTTCATCCTTGTGCTCGAATGCTGGCTGCAGCTCTGCAAGTGTCAGGCCCCAGAATCAGGGGTCACTAATAACGCTTTTGGTCTCAGACCCGCTGTGCCAAACCCTCCCATTTCTTCCACGTCTCTGATTGGCCACCCGATGTCAAAGTTTTTTTTTCTAATGCCACGCCGCTCGCTAATCCCAGGCGCGGTAGGGTTTTGACTGAGTTTGAAAGAAAAGCGAGAAGGCTTGGCGGGCCAAGTCAGCCAGTAATAAAGGCAGTCAGTGAACCGAGCACTTTCTGCATTAGGTTCCGCTTCATCTTTAAGAAGCTGGGGCCTGCAGATTTATTATAACTAAGGGATCTGGATGAGCTCACGACGCGCTTGCTTAAGCACGTCATTGCGCAATACTCAACTTATAGAAATTCAGCCAAGAGTCTTGAACTTGGAAGAAACGTTATGCTCTGGGGATTAAACCATTTTTTCTAGTTTTTTTCGCAGCGTGTTCCCAAGATGAAGGAAAGAAATTTCAAATAAAAAAGTTTTGACCGATGCATCTTGAAGTGCGTTGCGGACTTTGTAGACGAATTTGAGAAGGGAAAGATGGAGAGAAGGGCAGAGCAGTTCGACCTACTAGTTTGTAATGTCGCGCAAATCGGATTAATTCCAGGAATTCCTAGAAGACACATTCAGGAACTCTGTTCCCGACCCGGAGCAGCAGTGCTGCAGCGGGTTGCAAATGACCCCCCGTCACTGAGTGGTAATTCAATTGCGTTCTCCTTTGTCGGGGCCGGGCCTGACTTAATCGGAGGGGTGGAAGCCCTCAAGACCGCGAGAGTCTAGCCTGACCGTGAGGTTCTATAGGGCAAAGGGGCTGCTGACTCACTGACTGCTTCGGAATTTGAGGAGCAGCGATTTCTTAACTCCAGCTGGAAAATGTGGTTCTCCTTCTGCAGTATTGCAGTGCAGGGGTGAACATAGTCCTTCAGGAGACAGCCATAACCCAACCACCAGTCCTTCAGGAGACAGCCATAACCCAACCACCAGTCCTTCAGGAGGCAGCCATAACACAACCACCAGTCCTTCAGGAGGCAGCCATAACACAACCACCAGTCCTTCAGGAGACAGCCATAACACAAACCACCAGTCCTTCAGGAGACAGCCATAACACAAACCACCAGTCCTTCAGGAGACAGCCATAACACAACCACCAGTCCTTCAGGAGACAGCCATAACACAACCACCAGTCCTTCAGGAGACAGTCATAACCCAACCACCAGTCCTTCAGGATCCAGACACACGGACTTCAGTTCTACAGCGTGAGACCATCCAAGCGTAAAGGCTCAAGCAGGCTCGATTCCGTTTGCACTAAACAAACCAATCGTTTTTTCTTCCTGTAGTTGTACAAACAGAAAATTTAATAAATAAAAAATCGAAGAATGCATGAACAAATTCTGAAATTAATGTTAAGTAGAGAGTTGATGACAGATATGTGAGTTCATTGGTTAATTAATTTCGGTCTGTCTGTCTACATCTCTCAGGAATTGGCTAGGGGGGGGGGGCTATCAGGTGACACCTTATGCTTCACGCCCGACCACCGCTGCTCACTGTGCTCAACGGCCGAGTCCGAAGGGATGGACCGATTGGCTCGACTTGACCAAGTCAGGCGTGTGTGCTCATCACCCATCGCTTTCTCATTTCTGTTGCATCCCCCCCAGACAAGCTCACCCGACCGTGCTGTATGCCGAGATGAAGCTTGGATGCCTTTGCCCAGCATCTCTCAGTCTCTCTCTCTCTCGCTTCGCTTTGCGCCGAAAAAAGTCCAGTATAGCAAAAGAAGTGTGCGTGACAGCTTTGTGCGCGCAAGCCCCTCCCCCCGGTTGCTAAGGGCAACGCCCCCCATTTTTACCCGTTTGTCGTCGCCTGAGCTCGAATGGAATCGATGCATTACTGGTGTTTGCTTGCAATTTTCGGTGACTAACAAAGGTTATTTTGGGGAGAAACATAAATGCTTTCCACGGGGATTGGCCCCATCGCTTTGTGCGTTTCAACCTTCACCACTCATTCATGCCTAAAGTGATCTTTAAATACAGCCAATTTTGTACTCGTACGAATACTATAGTCATTTCTAAAACGTGATTACTCTTGCTCTTAAAAAAGCCTTATAAGTCCTACTGACAGTAAGCTGCATTGAAAAGTAACTGAATTTTTATTTCTTCAGTTGAAAAACTGACGACAAGAGCAAGGGAAGCTTAACAGTAAGTAAACCATTAAAAGTTGTCAGCGATAGAAAAAGCCTATTATTACTAATACTTATTTGTGTTATTATCCAAGTCAAGTATTCCAAAAAATGAATAAAACAGCTAAAATCAAATACGATATTACCCAGGTTGAGCAATAACAGGAGGGCTGCTCGTTTTCACGTCCAATCAGAGAATATCGAGCGCTCGATATTCTCTGCGTCCAATTCTTTCTGACCAGTCTACTTCCACTCTGTTAATACTTCTCCTCTCCCCTCTCCTCTTCTCCCCTACTCTACTTCCCCTCCCCATCCTTCTACTCTACTCTACTTCCTCTCTCTCTCTCTCTCACCCTACTCGACTTCCTCTCTCTCTCCCTCACCCTACTCTACTTCCTCTCTCTCTCCCTCACCCTACTCTACTTCCTCTCTCTCTCTCTCTCTCTCTCTCCCTATCCTTCTCCCCTACTCTACTTCCTCTCCCTATCCTTCTCCCCTACTCTACTTCCTCTCTCTCTCTCTCACCCTACTCTACTTCCTCTCTCTCTCTCTCTCTCTCTCTCTCTCTCTCTCTCTCTCTCTCTCTCTCCCTATCCTTCTCCCCTACTCTACTTCCTCTCCCTATCCTTCTCCCCTACTCTACTTCCTCTCTCTCTCTCTCACCCTACTCTACTTCCTCTCTCTCTCTCCCTCACCCTACTCTACTTCCTCTCTCTCTCCCTCACCCTACTCTACTTCCTCTCTCTCTCTCTCTCTCTCTCTCTCTCTCTCACCCTACTCTACTTCCTCTCTCTCTCTCCCTCACCCTACTCTACTTCCTCTCTCTCTCCCTCACCCTACTCTACTTCCTCTCTCTCTCCCTCACCCTACTCTACTTCCTCTCTCTCTCTCTCTCTCTCTCTCTCTCTCTCTCTCTCTCTCTCTCTCCCTCACCCTACTCTACTTCCTCTCTCTCTCTCCCTCACCCTACTCTACTTCCTCTCTCTCTCTCTCTCTCCCTCACCCTACTCTACTTCCTCTCTCTCTCTCCCTCACCCTACTCTACTTCCTCTCTCTCTCCCTCACCCTACTCTACTTCCTCTCTCTCTCTCCCTCACCCTACTCTACTTCCTCTCTCTCTCTCCCTCACCCTACTCTACTTCCTCTCTCTCTCCCTCACCCTACTCTACTTCCTCTCTCTCTCTCTCTCTCTCTCTCTCTCTCTCTCTCTCACCCTACTCTACTTCCTCTCTCTCTCTCCCTCACCCTACTCTACTTCCTCTCTCTCTCCCTCACCCTACTCTACTTCCTCTCTCTCTCTCCCTCACCCTACTCTACTTCCTCTCTCTCTCTCTCTCTCTCTCTCTCTCTCTCTCTCTCTCTCTCTCTCTCTCTCTCCCTCACCCTACTCTACTTCCTCTCTCTCTCTCCCTCACCCTACTCTACTTCCTCTCTCTCTCTCTCTCCCTCACCCTACTCTACTTCCTCTCTCTCTCTCCCTCACCCTACTCTACTTCCTCTCTCTCTCCCTCACCCTACTCTACTTCCTCTCTCTCTCCCTCACCCTACTCTACTTCCTCTCTCTCTCCCTCACCCTACTCTACTTCCTCTCTCTCTCTCCCTCACCCTACTCTACTTCCTCTCTCTCTCTCTCCCTCACCCTACTCTACTTCCTCTCTCTCTCCCTCACCCTACTCTACTTCCTCTCTTTCTCTCTCCCTCACCCTACTCTACTTCCTCTCTCTCTCCCCCTCACCCTACTCTACTTCCTCTCTCTCTCCCTCACCCTACTCTACTTCCTCTCTCTCTCTCCCTCACCCTACTCTACTTCCTCTCTCTCTCCCTCACCCTACTCTACTTCCTCTCTCTCTCCCTCACCCTACTCTACTTCCTCTCTCTCTCTCCCTCACCCTACTCTACTTCCTCTCTCTCTCTCCCTCACCCTACTCTACTTCCTCTCTCTCTCTCCCTCACCCTACTCTACTTCCTCTCTCTCTCTCCCTCACCCTACTCTACTTCCTCTCTCTCCCTCACCCTACTCTACTTCCTCTCTTTCTCTCTCCCTCACCCTACTCTACTTCCTCTCTCTCTCCCTCACCCTACTCTACTTCCTCTCTTTCTCTCTCCCTCACCCTACTCTACTTCCTCTCTCTCTCCCTCACCCTACTCTACTTCCTCTCCCTCTCCCTCACCCTACTAGATTTCTTCTCTCTCTCTCCTTCACCCTACTCTACTTCCTCTCCCTATCCTTCACCCTACTCTACTTCCTCTCCCTATCCTTCACCCCTACTCTACTTCCTCTTTCTATCCTTCTCCCCTACTCTACTTCCTCTCCCTCCCCCTCTCCCTACTCTACTTTCTCTCCTCTCCCTCTCACCCTTTCCTACCATACTTCCACTCACCTTCCCTCTCCATTTCCTCGTTGGTTTCATTCATCATTTGCTCTCATTCACAGAGTATCGGTAAGCGATCAAGTCACAGATGGGTAAGCGGTACAGACACAGGTAGGCAGACATGTAGGTACGCAATAGAAGTTCGCTGCGATTCTCGACTCAGTGCAATCCATTCGAGTTGCAGAGATGCCCCTTCCCTGATTATCAATTCATCGCCCCCAGACGGAGCTGCCTCATCTATCGATCATGACGAGCAGGCCAGATTCCCGCACTGCTTACACACAATTTCCCCTCTGCAGCTGATCCCCGACTCTTCGCCAAGAAAAGTTCTCAAAGGAAGCTCCCAAAAAAACGTTGGACTCCAGCTCTGCACTTAATCGATCAGGCGCTGCTGATGGGGATCGCTAAAATCCCACGAGGGGATACTTTTTTAGTGGGGAGGGATGGGTGGAGAGTGACTTTGGGACGGGTGGAGGTTGAGCACTAACTGACACACAGGAAGGGGATGTCAAGAAAGGAAGAAAAATGACGGATGAGCAGCGAGTCCTGGGGATGGATGGATGCCTCTAATGCCGAACTGTTTGCTCGCGCGGAGACAGGTGGGTGCAAAGGGAGGGAACTCGGAGCTCAGTTGCAAAAATAGCTAATTGCAAACGCTTGCAACCTTCTGGGACTTTCTAATGCCTTTAATTTAAACCAGCTGGCCAGGATATCCTGCTGCAGCTGTAGAAAATCGGATTAATGCCTGATCTCCGGAATAAAAGTACAAAGGAGTTCGCCCTCCGGCGAAATGTGAAATTTCTTCGTTTCTAAGAAATCTAAATTTAAACTGGTGCCAAAATCTATTCATGGATAGCTGAAGCATAATAATACATCGGCAAAATAAATCAATTTAACTAATTAGCTTATCAAGATAAGATGCATGCTTTGTCTGATGTATCATAGACAGTAAAAAAGTACATTTAATAGAGAACTGAAATTTTGCCGGAACTTTGCTTGCTTGCCGGTGTTCGGTGGGCCACACTTCACATTTCCCTTTTTGTGCAGTAAACCGATAACTAACCCTCATTCTGGACTTTCAAATATTAGTTGAAACTGATAATGCGCTTGAACTGAACTGATATCGCAAGTTAAATCCAGTCTGTTATTTAAAAAATACTGCTACAGTTACAGCTCTACCGAACCTGCAATGTGTGCCTTCCTTAGTGAATTTTTCTCGGCAGATTGTCTGTGGTAAAACCTCATTTTGTCAGCAGGCTATTTGCGTTCCAGCAGCATCTAGGGATGCGGCAGGTGTCACGTTGAAACTCCTTAGGTCACTGAGAAGCAAATGGGAGCTAAGCTCGGAGCCCTTACCGGCCCTACCGTTAACAACCGAGATGCTCCCCGCGGCTAAGGGTCCAGCTAAAGGCCGAGCCGAAGGTCCATCAGCGCGGTGCTATATTGGGTTCCTTAAGAGAGACAAGGAGGCTGCCCCCGCAGCCTGCGGACTGGCCGCATACCCTGTTAAGGTCAGAGGGTGATACTTGTTCCTCAGAGCCGTCGCCAGAGGTACCTGATCACGCACAGGTCACGGATGGGCTGCCTTGAACACACGCGGGACGTGAACCCCTGGGTCGGCCTGTAAGTCCCGCAGCAGAATAGAAGGGGTGCAGGTGTGTATGATTGCAGACCTTGGCTCGTAAGCCTGGTCTGTCTCATGCTACACAGGCGTGCCGAGAAAGCGTTACGCAGGGGTCACTTATTCCTCAGTCTCCAGTAGTGCTGATTGTCAAAATTTGATTTAGCCATCCTTCATCATAAATCAGCCTTCAGTGCAATACAGAACAACGTTCATGCTTGTAGGAAATTTGCAGGAGGGCTGTGGATACCCGCTGACTCCTGAGCACACACAAGCGTGCCGAAACTGTACACAGAAACACACTTGTACACCCGCTCACACAGGGTGCGCAGCGGCCCTGACGAGCGCACTTCTAAGCTTATTCCTGCTTGATTTTGCGGGCAAGACTGCTTAAGAAATGGCCCATTCTCTGCCCGATATCGGGCTGGGCCATAGACGAAGCCGAAACGATTGTATTGTATTGCAACATTACAAAGAGGACAACAGTAACGATTTAATATAGTTTTGTGGTGCAACCCACGCCGTCGTTACAGTACATGGCGTTCAGAGGTACTCACTTATAGGAAAAATAGAACACGGGATTCAGGAAGATTCTCGGTGCGCAAAAACTTCTTGAATTTCTCCACACACTGTCTTGTTTTTGCTTCGGTAGAGACGACGCGTGAGGCATTCTCCACATCCAAAATGGCGCTCACTTCATCACTTGTTAGCTCCCGGAGTTGATTGTCGTTGCTCGCTTCAGCAGAAAGATCGTTTACTAGATCATCCAACAGGCCGTTGTCGAGCGCCTTGCTGACTCCAATTCCAGGCACAGGCAAGCCAGTGTACTGATTGAACATTCGCCCACGGCCACGGAGTTGGCATACAAAGTCGATTTCTTCACGCTGCAACCCAGAAATCTCGCCTCCTTCTATACAGGAGTAGTCTATCATGTTCTCAGAACGCTCGGGTCAGGAGTTAATGGAATTCAGTTTTAATAAAAAGTTAGACTAATTACGAGCTTATTACTTTGTCAGTCGCTCTTTTAGGCTCAGAGCTAAAATGAAATACAGTTTGCATTTTGTGCCATAGACAAATTCCATTTTCTTGCGGGCCGAGAATCAGGACTTGCACTGAACTTAGACTGAAGCAAATGCAGTTTGACTCGCGGGCCGAAGAATGTCGTTTCTCGGCCCGCCCGCAAAATCAAGAAGGAATACAAATCCAGCAGGTTATCTAGGGCAAAAAGTCGGAAATCCTCGTGCCGCTCCGCGGCCCTCGGATTCTCCTCCTTTCTGCCCTAGAAAGCCTGAAGGATTTATATACTCTGCATCGTGGGAGGGAAGCACGGATGGGGAGAAGCCAACCTCAGGAGGGATTTCGCCGAGGACGAGCCGGCACCATGACCCTCATTGACACAAATTTTATTGACGATCCACGCGTCCTGTACCTGACTCCTAGCCAGGCCATGCGCCTTCCTCCTCGGCTTTCCGCGAGCGCTTCTGCTCTAGAGCTCTTTTGAGTCCTCTGCGTCGTTACCTACTACAAAACTAGCGTAGGAGGAGGCTGGCCACACCTGGGTGATTACCAAAGACCCGGATTTCTATGCAGCAACAAGCATGCAATTCAGCCAGCTCAGCCACAACTGCCTGCTTGCAGCGGTAGACAATGGCTGCATAATGAAGCCAATATTCCAGAAAAAAGTCCCTATCGACTATCATGTCTGTAGAATTAATGAATTCCTCTCGTGTCTTCTCATTTTTGAGAAATTCAATTCTCCAACTCCGAGCAGCAGATTCAATTACCCCCCGAGGAGGCGCTGACATCGGACCCCGTCCTTGAGGATATTGTAAATATCCCGAGACAGGCCAGCATAGGGAAGTCAAACTGTCCTTTTTCCAGCTGCAAGGCCTAAGGAAACCGAAGCGGAAAGAAGAGGCGAGTGAAACACAAATTTCCCCTTCAGACGCAGGCAGCGCCGGGGCGGCCCGTTATTTAAGAACCGGAGGCGCGCACGCTGGGAAAAGTCAGCCAGAAGCTGAACGGGCCAACGTGCAAAGAGGAGAAACAGGCCGAATGCTATTCGTGTTTATCCCCGGGGCTGAACAGGGAATTTAATCTAATGCATCGGGCCATTGTTTGTGCACCTGCGCGGCTCCCCCCCATCACTACGCTGGTAATCCTTGCCCAGCGAGTGGGATCCATTAAATTCATTATTTTTGTTGCAGGGACATTTGCCTCAGCTCTGCCTGTTTCTCGAATGCTCTGCTTCCCACCTCAGATCCCTTCACCTTTCTCCCTGCATCCGACTTCTAATCTACCTTAATTGCTCCCGCTCATTCTCCCTTCTACATCCTCTCCTTCTCCCTACTCTACTTCCTCTCCTTCTCGCTACTCTAATTCGTCTCCTTCTCCCTACTCTACTGCCCCCCTCTCCTTCTCCCTACTCTACTTCCTCTCCTTCTCCCTACTCTACTTCGTCTCCTTCTCCCTACTCTACTTCGTCTCCTTCTCCCTACTCTATTTCCTCTCCTTCTCCCTACTCTATTTCCTCTCCTTCACCCTACTCTACTTCCTCTCCTTCTCCCTACTCTACTTCCTCTCCTTCTCCCTACTTTACTTCCTCTCCTTCTCCCTACTCTACTTCCTCTCCTTCTCCCTACTCTACTTCCTCTCCTTCTCCCTACTCTACTTCCTCTCCTTCTCCCTACTCTACTTCCTCTCCTTCTCCCTACTCTACTTCCTCTCCTTCTCCCTACTCTACTTCCTCTCCTTCTCCCTACTCTACTTGCTCTCCTTCTCCCTACTCTACTTCCTCTCCTTCACCCTACTCTACTGCCCCCTCTCCTTCTCCCTACTCTACTTCCTCTCCTTCACCCTACTCTACTTCCTCTCCTTCTCCCTACTCTACTTCCTCTCCTTCTCCCTACTCTACTTCCGCTCCCTCTCCTTCTCCCTACTCTACTTCACCTCCCTCTCCTTCTCCATACTCTCCTTCACCCTCTCCATCTCTCTTCTCTCCTTCCCCTCCCTCTCCTCCCTACTCTACTCCCTCTTCCTCTCTCCCACGCAACTGTTTTCTCTCCCAAATCATCATATTTATTGATAGCATTTTACCATCTCTGGCGCCCATCATTTCCCTCTCCCTTTTTCACATTTTGTCGCTCAGATTTAATTAGCCAATTCGTGAAATTATTATTTCAAAAAATTTTCCTAGTAGTCAGAATTACAATTCAATTTGAGCTTTTTGATATGCATGCACTCAGCAGCATGTTTATGGAGTTTCCACATGATAAACGTTTGTTCAGTTTTCAGCCCGAAGTGACGCCAGGCTTCGGGGTGGACTCTTACATCTTACTCGTAAACTCTTAAGGTTTAGAGGCACTCCAACAGCAATTTAGGCTATTCTCGTAACTCACCTGAAGCATATAATTAGCTAATTACTCTACTAAGACGTCCCTAAGGAAGTATTTAGCCTGACAAGAGCAGCAACGCGGAGTCAGGTGATCAAAAGGAGGCAGAATCCAGTTCTGACTGCGAGTTCTGTTAATTGGTAAGGAGAGCGACACCAGATCAGATTTGTTTACTCAGATCTTTTTGAGTCCAGGATTTGCTACGGAAGTAACGCTCGGCTGCTCTCAAAGCTTTCTTGCAGACTGGCACACAGGATGCGCGCTCGCCCTCACGCTTCTCTTGCACTGCCCACTCTCTCACCCCTCAGCCTTCTTCTCACTTCTCTTTGTGAGACTTATCTCCCTCTGTACTTTTCTCACTGTTTGCTTATCTCACTCTGTACTTATCTCCCTCTGTACTTATCTCACTCTGTACTTATCTCACTCTGTACTTATCCCACTCTGTACTTATCTCACTCTGTACTTATCTCACTCTGTACTTATCCCACTCTGTACTTATCTCACTCTGTACTTATCTCACTCTGTACTTATCCCACTCTGTACTTCTTTCTCCCAACACAATTTCATTTTCTCTATTATCTATTCTATTCTATTCTATTCTATTCTATTCTATTCTATTCTATTCTATTCTATTCTATTCTATTCTATTCTATTCTATTCTATTCTATTCTATTCTATTCTATTCTATTCTATTCTATTCTATTCTATTCTATTCTATTCTATTCTATTCTATTCTATTCTATTCTATTCTATTCTATTCTATTCTATTCTATTCTATTCTATTCTATTCTATTCTATTCTATTCTATTCTATTCTATTCTATTCTATTCTATTCTATTCTATTCTATTCTATTCTATTCTATTCTATTCTATTCTATTCTATTCTATTCTATTCCCTTCTCCATCCTCGAACTCGAAAATCGAAAACTTTTTCCAATATGCAGCTGCACCATCTAAAATACACATGGAGGGGGTCGGGAGAGAGGGGCATATCGAACATGCAATAGCCCTTAGGCCTAATTAAACCGGAGGGATAGCGAAGGAAAGCACGATAATGCGACGGGTACAAGGGGGATATTGGGAGTGCAAAATCCAATCTCGCTGACAAGAGAGAATCTCTGACTCTCTGCGACTCAAAGCTCACAAGCGACATGGAGAAGCGGATTCAGGGTCGACAGCATCAGTGGGGAGCTGATTTATGCACGCCGTCACAGCATTTGCATTCCAAGTAGAGATGAGGCGCCGAACAGACTTGAGCCATAAAAGTTCACAGTCTGCACAAGCTACTGTTCTCAGCTTTATAATTTATTCTTGAACTCCGGATGCGAGCAGAGTCTGGTCTGTTTTTGCTCTGGCGAATTTCCGGAAAAGTAACTTCCCTTGGCAAAGAGTTGGGGGAAAATAAGAACTGAGCGATACTTTGCCTTCATGCCATGTTCTCCGCCTTACCCTGCCCGCTGTAGGTCACCTCAGTACCCTCCGCCCTACCCGCCCGGGGATCACCGCTACCCTCCGCCCTACCCGCCCGGTGATCACTGAGCTACCCTCCGCCCTACCCGCCCGGTGATCACTGAGCTACCCTCCGCCTTACCCGCCCGGGGATCACTGAGCTACCCTCCGCCCTACCCGCCCCGGGATCACCACTACCCTCCACTCTACTCGCCCGGGGATCACCACTACCCTCCACTCTACCCGCCCGGGGATCACCACTACCCTCCACTTTACCCGCCCGGGGATCACCACTACCCTCCACTCTACCCCCCGGGGATCACTGAGCTACCCTCCACCCTACCCCCCGGGGATCACCACTACCCTCCACTTTACCGGGGATCACCGCTACCCTCCACCCTACCGCCCGGGGATCACTGAGCTACCCTCTACTTTACCCGCCCGGGGATCACCACTACCCTCCACTCTACCCCCCGGGGATCACTGAGCTACCCTCCACCCTGCTGTGGGTCACCTACCCTCCACCTGCTGTGGGTCACCGCTAGCCTCTGCCCTGCTGTGGGTCACCGCTAGCCTCTACCCTGCTGTGGGTCACCTACTAGCCTCCACCCTGCTGTGGGTCACCGCTAGCCTACCCTGCTGTGGGTCACCGCTAGCCTCCACCCTGCTGTGGGCCACCGCTACCCTCCTTGGTGTCGGGTGGATCACGGCAAAAAAGTCAATACTAATTTCCTGTTTCTAATAATTCCGTTTGCCAAAAAAGTAATTCCCAGCAGACGGAAACCCGCGATGCAAATTAATAAACGGATTTTCGTTATTCCTTTAACCAGAAGACATGACAGTCCAGGGAGTTTTGTCTGCCGCACGGACCGAGAGATATTGACAATGATGGAGTGAGTCGATGCATAGTAGTTCTCGAATACTCTACATATTCCCCAGCCTCCTGTACTCTGCGGGGATTTGAACTGAGGATTTCATGGCTACTCCATCCCCGATCCCTCGTGGGAGCAAATCCCACGCAGCCCCAGTCCCCGAGATTGGACAGCTAGTTGCGAGCGAATCAGCCTACCACTCGCTGGACTCAAGCGATGGCCAGAGATAAGATTCAAAAGTGAGCGCCCCCACGGCCCGCATCCTGCCTGCCACCCACGCCGAATACTTCAAGACTCAGAGAAAAAACAGACGAAAAAAGTCGCTCCAAAAGATGCCGGTAACCGCTGCCAGTTTGATGAACGGCGCAATTCAACGGTAGACGTCGACAGTGACGCGGCCAAAGAGGCGGCCGCACTGGAGCTGCTGGCCGCGGTGTACAAGTACCTGTTCGCCTGGCTAGTCCCGCTGCTGTACGTGTCCGGCTGCGCGGGCACGATCGTGTGCGTCACCGTGCTGCTCCGGCGCGGCAGCACGCAGAAGGAGGCCCGGCCCTGGTTCATCGCGCTCAGCCTTACCGACCTGTGCGTACTGTCAGTGGGCCTGCCAATCATGTACCTGAACATTGGCGAGCCATTGTCAAAGCC
>NIVC01001326.1:0-41396 GCA_002269645.1 Macrostomum lignano | reverse complement strand
TTTTTACTGTCAGTAGTGAAAAATGTTTATAACTGGAAATTTAAACCATCTACTTCAGCTCCGCCAAGTCGCAGCAGAAAGAGGAGCCAATCGGAAAGAAAAACGCTGCGCCTAAAGAAAGTGGTTAGTTAAGCATGAGCTAAAGAAAGTGGTTAGTTAAGCATGAGCTCTGCTCTATTCACACTTGTTCACTGTGTCTATTCACACCTGTTCACTGTGTCTATTCACACTTGTTCACTGTGTCTATTCACACCTGTTCACTGTGTCTATTAACACGTGTTCACTGTGTCTATTCACACCTGTTCACTGTGTCTATTCACACTTGTTCACTGTGTCTATTCACACCTGTTCACTGTGTCTATTCACACTTGTTCACTGTGTCTATTCACACCTGTTCACTGTGTCTATTACACTTGTTCACTGTGTCTATTCACACCTGTTCACTGTGTCTATTCACACCTGTTCACTGTGTCTATTCACACCTGTTCACTGTGTCTATTCACACCTGTTCACTGTGTCTATTCACATCTGTTCACTGTGTCTATTCACACCTGTTCACTGTGTCTTTTCACACTTGTTCACTGTGTCTATTCACACCTGTTCACTGAGTCTATTCACACCTGTTCACTGTGTCTATTCACACCTGTTCACTGTGTCTATTCACACCTGTTCACTTTGTCTATTCACACTTGTTCACTGAGTCTATTCACACCTGTTCACTGTGTCTATTCACACCTGTTCACTGTGTCTATTCACACCTGTTCACTTTGTCTATTCACACTTGTTCACTGTGTCTAATATCCCCTGATCACTGTGTCAAATATCACCTGTTCACTGTGTCTAATATCACCTGTTCACTGTGTCTAATATCACCTGTTCACTGTGTCTAATATCATCTGTTCACTGTGTCTAATATCCCTGTTCACTGTGTCTAATATCCCCTGTTCACTGTGTCTAATATCCCCTGTTCACTGTGTCTAATATCACCTGTTCACTGTGTCTAATATCCCCTGATCACTGTGTCTAATATCCCCTGATCACTGTGTCTAATATCATCTGTTCACTGTGTCTAATATCACCTGTTCACTGTGTCTAATATCCCCTGATCACTGTGTCTAATATCCCCTGTTCACTGTGTCTAATATCACCTGTTCACTGTGTCTAATTTCACCTGTTCACTGTGTCTAATATCACCTGTTCACTGTGTCTAATATCCCCTGATCACTGTGTCTAATATCACCTGTTCACTGTGTCTAATATCACCTGTTCACTGTGTCTAATATCACCTGTTCACTGTGTCTAATATCGTTTATTTCAGCGCCTCCTCAAGCGTGGAAGAGGCTGTTGACAAAGCCTACGCCCCGCCTAGATACAGCGGTGAGACTTATATAGGTTTTCGTGTCACTACTATTTTCTAAACAAAGTTATGTTTTCCCCCAACATTGTTATCTAGCCAAACCTCTGCCCGAGTACGTCGAGATGGACAGGAAAAGGCTGAAGAAGAGGAAGGTGAGCCGAAATCAAGTCAATACTGCGCCTGAAGTGTAGGAGACACCTGATGAAGCTTAGGAGACACCTGATGAAGCTTAGGAGACACCTGATGAAGCTTAGGAGACACCTGATGAAGCTTAGGAGACACCTGATGAAGCTTAGGAGACACCTGATGAAGCTTAGGAGACACCTGATGAAGCTTAGGAGACACCTGATGAAGCTTAGGAGACACCTGATGAAGCTTAGGAGACACCTGATGAAGCTTAGGAGACACCTGATGAAGCTTAGGAGACACCTGATGAAGCTTAGGAGACACCTGATGAAGTTTAGAAGACACCTGAAGCTTAGAAGACACCTGAAGCTTAGAAGACACCTAAAGCTTAGAAGACACTAAAGCTTAGAAGACACCTAAAGCTTAGGAGACACCTGCTAAAGTTTAGAAGACACCTGAAGCTAAGTAGACACCTGAAGCTTAGGAGACACCTAAAGCTTAGAAGACACCTAAAGCTTAGAAGACACTTGAAGCTTAGGAGACACTTGAAGTTTAGAAGACACCTAAAGCTTAGGAGACACCTGAAGCTTAGGAGACACCTGATAAAGTTCAGAAGACACCTGAAGCTTAGTAGACACCTGAAACTTAGGAGACACCTGAAGCTTAGAAGACACCTGAAGCTTAGAAGACACCTAAAGCTTAGGAGACACCTGCTAAAGTTTAGAAGACACCTGAAGCTTAGTAGACACCTGAAGCTTAGGAGACACCTAAAGCTTAGAAGACACCTAAAGCTTAGAAGACACTTGAAGCTTAGGAGACACTTGAAGTTTAGAAGACACCTAAAGCTTAGAAGACACCTGAAGCTTAGAAGACACCTAAAGCTTAGGAGACACCTGCTAAAGTTTAGAAGACACCTGAAGCTTAGAAGACACTTGAAGCTTAGGAGACACTTGAAGTTTAGAAGACACCTAAAGCTTAGGAGACACCTGAAGCTTAGGAGACACCTGATAAAGTTTAGAAGACACCTGAAGCTTAGTAGACACCTGAAACTTAGGAGACACCTGAAGCTTAGAAGACACCTGAAGCTTAGAAGACACCTGAAGCTTAGAAGACACCTGAAGCTTAGGAGACGCTTGAAGTGTCTGGCACCCTGAAATTTCTGCTACATTAAGTGTAAACCACATTCCCAAAACCCGCAACCTCATTCAGCCAAGAAAGAGGAGGCGAAACGCCAGAAGGCAGCAGCGGAGAAGCCAGTTGAGACCCAAAGTGGAGTCAGGTGAGAGAGACAGAAAGATTTTGCCCGAAGTATTTGAGTTCAACTCACTCGTTGCTGCTCTCTCTCTCTCGCCCTCAGAGACTCCGGTGGTTGAGGAGTCGCTTACAAAAACCGTTGCGCCAAAGAAGGAAGTTGGTGAGAGTTTTTTTTCCATAAAATTAAGAAATAATATGCTAACTATGCTACTGAAATGTCGCCAGTAGTGCGCATAGAAAATTTGTCGGTAATTAAGCGAGTTCTACTGGAATTGTTTTCCAGAACCCCTGCTACCGTCTGAGCTGCCACCAGAGCCAAAGAAGCCGGCATCTGCGGTTGAGGAGCCCGCATCGAAAACTGCCGCTCCGAAGAAGGAAGCAGGTGAGCAATGCTCGTCTAATTCCCACTAATTATATTCGATGCGACTTTGTCGGGACAAAAGTATACTGTTTTTAACTGAAAATTTCAGCACCGCAAGAGTCTCCAGAGTCAAAGACTACAGTGCCTAAGAAGGAGGCTGGTGAGGAATTGCTTTTAGCTGTACAAATAAGATGCAGAAAAGTGCTTAGGAGATGTAGCTCGTAAGATGACGAACAATACGACAAGGGTCGGTTTGCAGGAAGAGTTGTTTGGGGTAAGGTTTACGGACCCAGTGATCCAGGTAAGAGGCTTAAGGATGGAGTGATCCAGGTGAGAGGCTTAAGGATGGAGTGATCCAGGTGAGAGGCTTAAGGATGGAGTGATCCAGGTGAGAGGCTTAAGGATGGAGTGATCCAGGTGAGAGGCTTAAGGATGGAGTGATCCAGGTGAGAGGCTTAAGGATGGAGTGATCCAGGTGAGAGGCTTAAGGATGGAGTGATCCAGGTGAGAGGCTTAAGGATGGAGTGATCCAGGTGAGAGGCTTAAGGATGGAGTGATCCAGGTGAGAGGCTTAAGGATGGAGTGATCCAGGTGAGAGGCTTAAGGATGGAGTGATCCAGGTGAGAGGCTTAAGGATGGAGTGATCCAGGTGAGAGGCTTAAGGATGGAGTGATCCAGGTGAGAGGCTTAAGGATCCAGTGATCCAGGTGAGAGGCTTAAGGATCCAGTGATCCAGGTGAGAGGCTTAAGGATGGAGTGATCCAGGTGAGAGGCTTAAGGATGGAGTGATCCAGGTGAGAGGCTTAAGGATGGAGTGATCCAGGTGAGAGGCTTAAGGATCCAGTGATCCACGTGAGAGGCTTAAGGATCCAGTGATCCAGGTGGGAGGCTTAAGGATCCAGTGATCCAGGTGGAGGCTTAAGGATCCAGTGATCCGGGTGAGAGGCTTAAGGATCCAGTGATCCAGGTGAGAGGCTTAAGGACGCAGTGATCCAGGTGGGAGGCTTAAGGATGGAGTGATCCAGGTGAGAGGCTTAAGGATGGAGTGATCCAGGTGAGAGGCTTAAGGATGGAGTGATCCAGGTGAGAGGCTTAAGGATGGAGTGATCCAGGTGAGAGGCTTAAGGATGGAGTGATCCAGGTGAGAGGCTTAAGGATGGAGTGATCCAGGTGAGAGGCTTAAGGATGGAGTGATCCAGGTGAGAGGCTTAAGGATGGAGTGATCCAGGTGAGAGGCTTAAGGATGGAGTGATCCAGGTGAGAGGCTTAAGGATGGAGTGATCCAGGTGAGAGGCTTAAGGATGGAGTGATCCAGGTGAGAGGCTTAAGGATCCAGTGATCCAGGTGAGAGGCTTAAGGATGGAGTGATCCAGGTGAGAGGCTTAAGGATGGAGTGATCCAGGTGAGAGGCTTAAGGATGGAGTGATCCAGGTGAGAGGCTTAAGGATGGAGTGATCCAGGTGAGAGGCTTAAGGATCCAGTGATCCACGTGAGAGGCTTAAGGATCCAGTGATCCAGGTGGGAGGCTTAAGGATCCAGTGATCCAGGTGGGAGGCTTAAGGATCCAGTGATCCGGGTGAGAGGCTTAAGGATCCAGTGATCCAGGTGAGAGGCTTAAGGACGCAGTGATCCAGGTGGGAGGCTTAAGGATCCAGTGATCCAGGTGAGAGGCTTAAGGATCCAGTGATCCGGGTGAGAGGCTTAAGGATCCAGTGATCCAGGTGGGAGGCTTAAGGATCCAGTGATCCAGGTGAGAGGCTTAAGGATCCAGTGATCCAGGTGAGAGGCTTAAGGATCCAGTGATCCAGGTGAGAGGCTTAAAGATGGAGTGTTCCGAACGCAATTATCTTCAGCTCCAGCTGAAGAGCCCGTGTCGAAAACTGCAGCACCAAAGAAGGAGGCAGGTAAGGCAGTTTCAAGGTGTTAGTTTTTACTTGCAAACTGCCAGTCAGTTTTACCCTGCATTTGGTTTTCCTGCCCTGATTCTTCTTTCAGCTCCAGAAGAGCCAGCGTCAAAGACTACCGTACCTAAGGCAGAGAAAGGTAAATAACTGTGAGGTAGATCGAAATAAATTGAGGTGAGAGAGGAATGAAAGATGTGAGAGAGGAATGAAGGGAGGTGAGAGAGGAATGAAAGATGTGAGAGAGGAATGAAGGGAGGTGAGAGAGGAATGAAAGATGTGAAAGAGGAATGAAAGGAGGTGAGAGAGGAATGAAAGGTGAGAGAGGAATGAAGGGAGGTGAGAGAGGAATGAAAGATGTGAAAGAGGAATGAAAGGAGGTGAGAGAGGAATGAAAGGTGAGAGAGGAATGAAAGATGTGAAAGAGGAATGAAAGGAGGTGAGAGAGGAATGAAAGGTGAGAGAGGAATGAAAGGAGGTGAGAGAGGAATGAAGGGAGATCTGAATGAAGGGAGATCCCAATCATGAATGGAGGTAAGAGGAGAATGAAGGGAGGTGAGAGAGGAATGAAGGTAGGTCTGAATGCAGGGTCTATAGTCTTAAGTTTCTTCAAACGTATACGAAAACTTTCAGCCCAGCTGAAGAGCCGGTGTCGAAAACCGCTGAACCAAAGAAGGAGGCTGGTAAGTGTGTACGGCTCAAGCATCATGTACTTTTTCTGGCAGTTCGCTTCCAAATACAAATAAAATCTCTATGATTCGCAGAGCCCGCCCAGAAGCCGAAGGAGGAGGCAGCAAAAAAGACGGAAGCGCCTAAGGACAAGACGGCGCCTGCAGGTAACTCGATTTCCTTCGGGGTTCGTTTCTGAGCTGTTCCGATTGTTTTTGGTAAATAGTCAAGTATTCTGAGGTCCATGCAAGTGAGTATTCGTGTGAGTCCCGAGAGAGAAGGGTACAAAGTATTGTGTGACAGGAGAGTGACAACTGTCGTGACAAGAAGAGTAATAATTAGCGTGACTAGAGAAGTGATATATAGTGTGACAAGAAGAGTGGTAAATAGTGTGACAAAAAGAGTGGTAAATAGTGTGACAAGAAGAGTGGTAAATAGTGTGACAAGAAGAGTGAAAATAGTGTGACAAGAAGAGTGAAAATAGTGTGACAAGAAGAGTGATAAATGGTGTGACAAGAAGAGTGATAAATAGTGTGAGAAGAAGAGTGAAAAATAGTGTGACAAGAAGAGTGATAAATGGTGTGACAAGAAGAGTGGTAAATAGTGTGACAAGAAGAGTGATAAATGGTGTGACAAGAAGAGTGGTAAATAGTGTGACAAGAAGAGTGAAAATAGTGTGACAAGAAGAGTGATAAATGGTGTGACAAGAAGAGTGATAAATAGTGTGAGAAGAAGAGTGATAAATAGTGTGACAAGAAGAGTGATAAATGGTGTGACAAGAAGAGTGATAAATGGTGTGACAAGAAGAGTGATAAATGGTGTGACAAGAAGAGTGATAAATAGTGTGACAAGAAGAGTGATAAATAGTGTGACAAATCAAGAGATGAATGGTGTGACAAGAGGAGTGCTCAAGGGTGTGACAAGAAGAGTGACAAATAATAGGACAAGAAAATGGTAAATAGTACTTAACAATGGGCTCGAACACTAATGAGCAGAAGGACAAAAGAGCCGGGTGTACATGCAGTACTGGAATTTAATATTTCCTTGGAAGTTTTTGTCAATTATAAACTTTACAATTACATACAGAAGTCAATTTTTTCGCTGCGTTAATACGAGTTTAGCGAAATGTTTTAACAGCGAAGTTCGCGCGCCAGCGGCAAATAGCTCGTATAAAAGTGCATGCTGCAAGTAGAACTGCGTACGAGCCCACCCGCGTAGGTGTGCAGTAATTTCAGAGTTTGTATTTGCATTTTAATCATTTTAGTTCTCTTAATCAGACAGACAGACAGATAGACAGACAGACAGACAGACAGACAGACAGACAGACAGACAGACAGACAGACAGACAGACAGACAGACAGACAGACAGACAGACAGACAGACAGACAGACAGACAGACAGACAGACAGACAGACAGACAGACAGACAGACAGACAGACAGACAGACAGACAGACAGACAGACAGACAGACAGACAGACAGACAGACAGACAGACAGACACTAAGACAGACACTAAGACAGACAGACAGACACAGACAGACAGACAGACAGACAGACAGACAGACAGACAGTCAGACAGACAGACAGACAGACAGACAGACAGACAGACAGACAGACAGACAGATAGACAGACAGACAGACAGACAGGCAAACAGATAGACAGACAGACAGACAGGCAAACAGACAGACAGACAGACAGACAGACAGACAGACAGACAGACAGACAGACAGACAGACAGACAGACAGACAGGCAAACAGTTAGACAGACAGACAGACAGGCAGACAGACAGAGACAGACAGACAGGCAGACAGACAGACAGACCGACAAACTGTCTTGATGGCGATCCTCAGCAACGGTACGGTGCTAGCGGTGTTATCTGGAATGCATTGCTGACCTAAAGTACATATTAGTGGCATCTTAGAATGATTTGCTCAATGCGCTGTCAATTAAAGTTCAAACTGTGCTGTTAACCGAGAAGGGAAATGTTCCCATTGTTGTAGCCAACGGAAAAGAAGAGCAAAGACCAGCTGGCAAGAAGAAGCCGCCACCGAAAGGGAAGCCCAAAGAGGATGAGTCGCTAGCAGAAGCCCTGGCCAGGTTGAAGGGCTTCGGCAAAGACAAGAACGGTATTGGTCCCACACGAACATCGCGTTTCCAGCCACCGCTTAATGCTTTTCCACTGCACGATAATTTTTTTAACAATTAGTCTAAATAACATATAAACTTGCTTAGGATTGTTTCATGTGCAGGATGGGTGCTGAGTGAGCGTCAATAGTCAAAGATAAGAAGTGGCAGGGAGTGGGGGAATGGGGTGGGTGCTGAGGAGCGTCAATAGTCAAAGATAAGAAGTGGCAGGGAGTGGGGGAATGGGGTGGGTGCTGAGGAGCGTCAATAGTCAAAGATAAGAAGTGGCAGGGAGTGGGGGAATGGGGTGGGTGCTGAGTGAGCGTCAATAGTCAAAGATAAGAAGTGGCAGGGAGTGGGGGAATGGGGTGAGTGCTGAGTGAGCGTCAATAGTCAAAGACACGAGCGGGGAGGGAGTGGGGGAATGGGGTGGGTGCTGAGTGAGCGTCAATAGTCAAAGACACGAACGGGGAGGGAGTGGGGGAATGGGGTGGGTGCTGAGTGAGCGTCAATAGTCAAAGACACGAACGGGGAGGGAGTGGGGGAATGGGGTGGGTGCTGAGTGAGCGTCAATAGTAAATGATTATACGAGTAGTAGTTGATTAGAAGATATTTCTATTGAAACTACTCGTAGCTTGGAATTGACGCCAATAACCTTGGAAGCAGCAAAAAGCTGCTCTCATTACCCGTTCAAGCATGCTCGTTCAAAACAATTGAACTCTACTATATTGTTGTATCTAGCAATGAAGAAATAATATGGCTTCCTGTATGGCTTTTTTTCAATCGCACTTGGTCGTGCGCGCCTATGCATCAAGTTTGAAACTCGAACCCAGTTCAAAAAGTTTCACTTCGAGAAAAATTCGAGTCCGTGCTAGCAGTTATCCAATTCGCACGATCTATAATTTGCTTATGCAACGCAAACTCGCCAACAATTACTTACGAGATAGCAAACGAAAAATGAGCATGCCAGTGAACAATTCAAATGCATATTCTCGTTCATGAGCTCGCGAGCGTATTAAATTAGCACGCCGTTCTCTTTGATCTCACCGCCGAGCTGACGTATTCAAAATTCCTTCAGAGACAAAGAAGCCGGAGCCCGTGAAGCCGCCGAAATCCGAGCCAAAAAAAGCCGAGCCAAAGACACCCGCCAAGGTGACACCCGTGCTGGCCGCGCCCAGCGACCGGCCAGCCATCAAGCAGAAGCCGGAGACTGTCTCCACCGTGGAGGGTGAGTCCTTTCGAGGAGGGAAGAAATTTTTAAGGCATTGTCCCAACAGTTAATCTGTCTGGAGCATCTTGGCTTTTTTAAATTGTTAAATCAGTAAATTTCCTAAGGCAAGTAAACTCGAGTAGGATCCTTGAGTATGCATCTTAGCAAGATCCTAAACCAGGCAACCCTACAAGATCCTAAACCAGGCAACCCTACAAGATCCTAAACCAGGCAACCCTACAAGATTCTAAACCAGGCAACCCTACAAGATCCTAAACCAGGCAACCCTACAAGATCCTAAACCAGGCAACCCTACAAGATCCTAAACCAAGCAACCCTACAAGATCCTAAACCAAGCAACCCTACAAGATCCTAAACCAGGCAACCCTACAAGCTCCTAAACCAAGCAACCCTACAAGATCCTAAACCAGGCAACCCTACAAGCTCCTAAACCAAGCAACCCTACAAGATCCTAAACCAAGCAAACCTACAAGATCCTAAACCAAGCAACCCTACAAGATCCTAAACCAGGCAACCCTACAAGATCCTAAACCAAGCATAGGAAAAAGCATTTAATCAGCCCTCGAAAAGAACTACGATAGAACGAGCTATAGCATTGGATAAAAAAACAACCTCTGCACCCAGTTAACCCATGATACTCATGCAGGCCGCAGCATCCGGGTTGCCGTGCCAATATCGGGCGCACCCTTCCCGGAGGTGAAATTCTACAAGGGCAACAAAGAGCTGAAGCAGGACGAGCGCACCAGGGTGGTTTCATTGCCGGAACGTCAGGAGGCCGTGCTGAAGATCAAGCCAGCGGAGCCCACGGACGAGGGAAAGTACTCGTGCGTGGTGCAGGACACCACTGGAGTCGTCTATGACCAAGCGAAGTTCAACGTGCTTGTCAAAGGTGAGATCTGCTGTTGCACTCGGCTTGAAGCACGTCGCACGACCAATTTTCACTTTTAATCCACGGGTCCACCACCCATTGCCCACCCCCCCCCCTCATGCAGAGCAAGGCTCAGCGCCCGATGAAGAATCGGACGAAGAAATTCCGGAGCTCAAGATCGCTCCAGTGTCTGCTGCAAAAGTGAGTAGAAGCAATCCGAAAAAAACTTTTGTCTGAAGTGTGTCGGAGTTTCAATCTAACTAAAATCTGGTCTCAAATTTTGCACCTCCAGGACGACAAACGCCATAAGATGACGGACGACATCAACGAGATTCAAAGTCAGCTAGACGCGCGCAAGGCCTCGGAGAAGCAGGACGGCAGCATTCTCGGCTTCGGACAGCTGAAGGCCACGGAGAAGAAGAAAGCGGTGAGTGGCGTTGGTTGATAGTTCTAGTGGTTGTGTTGATGGACGGGTTCAAACTGCTAAGTGACGACCTCACCTTACACGCTCAAAAGTTCAGCACCGATCAGAGAATCGCCTCATATTCTCATCTTGCTACTTCTTGTGATATTTTATTCTTACACTTTCATTTCTTATTTCGTTGTTCGACATTCATTTTTGTAACCAGCATAAATCGCAGTTCAGTCAAGATTACACAGGATTACCGAATTATTTTACAGGATTATCGGCATACACTACCTATATTTAGCACTAAAATAGAGAAGTTCAATACGTCTGGAATCTGGCAGCTGCATCCACTTAGCGACCAGAAGAACAGACCAGAACAGCTATTAGGAGAGCGGGGATATAATGCACGAATCTCGTAACTACCAATTAGCCCTGACTGACAGGCCCGAGTGTCGCGGAACTGCCACCAACCCATATCCCCCTCAGACAGACGTACGGCATTCGCTTTTCTATTCTATTTAAGTTAAAGTCGGCAGAATTTTTCATCTCGGTCCTTCGTCAAGCATGTTTTCCTCCGGAGCCTCCGCAGTGGAGAGTCTGGCTGCAAGTGTAGAAGAAGAACTGAGCCGCATGAGCTCCTAGCAGACGGTATCGAGTATGATTACTAGTAATTTCTTTTCTAGAATTTCGATTTAAAAAGTTTCGAATCGTTGGCAGCAGCAGGAGGAAAATGTACTTTAGTAGCGGCATTGGTGCTGCGTGTTCGAGCGGGTCTGGTGCGCACCCAGCAGTTTTAGGCCTAGACAGCTGCTTGGCTTGGCAGCACAGCCTGTTGGCCGCCTGTCTTCTGATCTTCCTATCGGCTATGCTTCTGACTCTATTGCTGCTTCAAGTCTTTCCGTTATCTTTGCAGGAGAAAGACTCCTTCAAAGAGACGCTCGAAGACCAGAAGATCAAGGAGGGCACCCCGATGGTGAAGTTTCGCTGCGTGTTTTCGCGGCCCAACGCCAAGTTTCGCTGGCTCAAGAACAAGCTGGAGATTTTCCAGGGGCCAAAGTACAACATTCGTTGGTTAGTATTTGGATCAGTTTCTGTCTGCTTTAGTACTAGCCCTGGTGCTTCATAATCCTATTTGATTCCCCCCTCCTTCTAATCCTCTCTCCAGCAATGGTGATGAGTACATCCTAGAAATCAAGAAGGTTCTAATGGAAGACGCTGGAGTATACACCTGCAAGATGGGCGATGACTTGTCAACCAGCGCCAACTTGGAGGTGTCCGAGCAGCAAAAGAAGTTCAGCTTCAATCAGAGGCTCCCGGACACAACTCACGTAGTGCGCAACAAGGACATCAACTTGGAGTGCTCGATCAACGATCCTCGGGCTCCTGTCAGCTGGTACAAAGGCGGTGAAAAGCTCGAGGTAAGATCATAGAGAGGCTTCTCCCCATGTCTCTGGTGGTGCAAAAATCTAAAACGAATTTGTTCTCACTCGACTCTCGCAGTATTTTCCCAATCGGTACGAAATGAAGCGGCGCGAAAATCGCTGCATCCTGCGCGTGGTCAAGGCGCGTGACGAAGACGAGACCGAGTTCGGCTGCGTGGTTGAAGGCGACCAAACTTACACGGATGTCGTGCTGGAGGATCCCGACTGGTTTTTCAATAGGAACCTCCGGCCGCAGGAGTGCTTCGAGGGCGATGCCGAGCTGGCGTTTGAATGCGAAGTCAACGACAAGGACGCCGTGGTGAAGTGGTTTTTTTGCTCCAACCCGGATGTGGATCCAATGGACACGTCACGCCTACAGGTGAGTGACTAACTCATATTTTTAGTTACCCTTTCTTACCCAGTTATTTTATTTGAGTAAATTTGATAAAAACGGCTAAATAGTGAATGTGCCATGATCGCAAAAAGCATCATTTAAAAAGCTGAATTACAACACTTAGCTTAGTAGTAGCTAGACATACTCATCGACCGTCGCTGCAGAAACTGGAGCCCGGCAAAGACGAAAAGTACAAAGCCGAGTCAATGCAGCGAACCAAGCGAAAACTGACCATCTTTAATTTGGACACTGATTGGGACGGCGTGATCATCTGCCGCACCGCCAAGAAGGCCACAAGCGCACGATTGACGGTGAAGCGTGAGTTACACGTAGCTTCAATGAATGCAATGTTGTTGAAGTTCAAATGCATTGCTTTGTTAAGCGCATAAATTTGCATCGCTTCACATAAACAGCTGACGTCGAGTTCAAGAAGAGCCTGTATGACACCAAGGGTATCGAGACGCGCAAGAAGGAGCTAATGGTGTCCCTGCGTAATCCAAAGCAGCACGAGGTTCGCTGGCTGAAAGACAATGAGCCTATTGAGACTAGCAGTCGCGTTGAGATCAAAGAGAACAAAGACGATAGCTACTTGATCTTCCACAGCCTCGAGCTTGACGATGAGGGTATCTACACAGTGCGCGTTGGTAAGCATAGCTGCAAGTGCGAGCTGCAGGTCGAGGAGTGCGAGAAGCCACCAGCCGTTGTAGGCAAGACGCCCGAATCGGTGAAGCTGAAGAAGGGTCAGCCGTTCTCCTGCTCAATGCCCGTGAAGGGATTTCCCGTGCCCAGTGTGGCTCTGCTTCGAAACGGTGTGCTTAAAACTTTAATTGCTGTTTGTTGTAGCAGGACTACAACTGAATTGTATACGATCGTAACCTCTGCTCATGAATATAAATTCGTTAAAAATTTAATTAAATCAATTTTAAACAGGTGAGCCGACTCCAGAGACGGTTAGCCTTAAAGCTATTCCACTGCCGGGCCAAGTACAGCTAGTGCTTGACAATGCCGACGGTGCTCAGCGATCTGATCGCGGAAAGTACGATCTGAAACTGTCAAACAGCGCCGGCGACGAGCTAGTGCCGATCAACATCGACATACTCGACCGACCAGAGCGACCAGGCGATCCGCTGGACGTCACCGACCTTGCTCACGATGGCTGCTCGCTTCTGTGGGACGCGCCAGAGGACGACGGTGGCGCCCCAATCACTGGCTACGAGGTGGAGCAGATGGACTCAACGGATGGTGTCAACGAAGAGGCGTGGAAGCCGGTGAAGACGGTGCCGAAGGAGGAGTGCCGCATCGGCGGCCTCACCGAGGGCAACAAGTATCGATTCCGCGTTCGGGCGGTCAACGCTGAGGGCAAGTCAGACTGGCTGCAGACGGAGAAGGACACAGTGGCTCGCGATCCTTGGGACCCGCCGGAGCCTCCGGGACCTTGCAGCCTTGTGGACTGGGATAAGTAAGAGATGCTGTTAAAATAGAGCTACCATATAGCATAATATAACATTATGGGCAGACGATGATCCAGAATGCTAGTTAAAAACTTTCGTATCTAAAAAACGTTTCTCTCCGATAGGAATTTTGCCGAACTGGAGTGGAGCCCGCCGCGCAGCGACAATGGCTCACCCGTGTTGAAGTACATCGTGCAGAGCCGCAGCAAGGCAGCGCCTACCTGGACGGCGGCTAAAGAGGTTGGTGCTCGCGATCTCAAGGCCAGAGTTGAGTCGCTGAAGGAGGGTCAAGAGTACGAGTTTCGCGTGATCGCCGTCAACAAGGCCGGTAACTCGGAGCCGGGCGACCCGGCCGGTCCAGTGGTTGCTAAGCCGCGCTTCCTCAAGCCGCAAATCGATCGGCAGGGTCTGCGACCGGTGCAGCTCAAGGCTGGTGGACCGATCCGTCTCGAAGTGAAGTTTGTTGGCGAGCCTCCGCCTGAGGCTATCTGGACTATCGGAGACAAACAGGTGGACGCTGCATTGGCTACTGTTGAGTCCGACATCGATTGGGCCAGGTGAGCTTTCAATTTTAAGTGAAAATCCAGTTAGCTTTAAACGATTGTTTCCACTTTATTCTTTGAGACAACTGCTTTTTCGTTTTCGTCTGCACTAGGATCTCGGTGAAGGAAGCTGCTCGGAGCCATTCGGGTGTGTACAAAGTGACAGTGGTCAACGAAGTTGGCGAGGACTCCGCGGATGTTGAGGTCCTAGTATTGGGCAAGCCAGGCCGACCCGAGGGACCTCTGGAAGTTTCGGACGTGACCAAGACCAGCTGCCAACTGACATGGAAGCCGCCTACAGACGATGGTGGTTCCCCTGTTCAAAACTACGTTGTACAGAAGCTAGATACCCAGAAGGGCGAATGGGAGACGGTCTCAGAAACGGTATCGGGCACTACTTTCACTGTTCCACGTCTCAAGGAAGGTCATGAATACCAGTTTCGTGTTGCCGCTGAAACTCTACAAGGCATAAGCGAACCCTTGGAGACTTCTGGCGCGCCAACCAAGGCTAAGAACCCGTACGACGCCGCTGATGCTCCGGCAGCGCCTGAAATAGTCGACCACGATCGGACCAAAGTGGACCTGGCCTTCAAACCGCCTAGACGCGATGGTGGTTCTCCAATCATTGGCTACATTGTTGAGCGAAAAGAGATTAAAGCCACACGCTGGGTCAAGGTTACGAGAAACCCGGTTCCCGGCCTCGAGTTCACCGATGATACCGTTAAAGAAGGCAAGGAATACGAGTATCGCGTTGCCGCTGTGAATGCTGCCGGTCCCAGTGAAGTGTCGCCGTCATCAAAGCCAGTAAAGGCAAAGCCCTCGAAAGCGGCACCGGAACTGGACTTGTCGGCGCTGGGTCTAGGCCCAGATGGCGGCGAGATCCGCGTGCGTGCAGGAGAGCCTCTGCAGCTAGAAATCCCCGTGGACGGTGCTCCGAAGCCAACAGTCGCTTGGACCAAGGACGCTGCGCCAGTGGGCCCCAGCGCTCAGGTCGAAGACAAAGAAGAAGCTACCAAACTGCGCGTTGACAACGCTAAAAAGTCTGACGCGGGATTGTACGAAATTGTTGCTAGCAATGCCAATGGCACCGCAAAAGCTGCAGTCCGAGTGGTGGTTCTGGATCGACCTGATCCACCGGAGGGTCCTCTTGATGTGTCTGACATACTGGCTACTTCCTGCCAGCTGGCCTGGCGCCCACCGAAGGACACAGGCGGATGCGAACTCACTGGCTACGAAGTTGAACGCTGCGAAGAAGGCGACCGAGTCTGGGAAAAAGTACCGCCGGCCACGGCGCTGGGTGACACGGAGACCAGCCGGCCGGCCAAGCAGCTGCGCGACGGAAAGCGCTACCGGTTCCGCGTACGCGCGGTGAATCGCTACGGAGCCAGCGAGCCGCTTGAGACCAGCTCTCCGATACTAGCCAAAAATCCTTTCGACTCGCCGCAAGCCCCAGAATCGCTCAGCGTCGACCGGGTTGATCGAAATCAGGTTGCCCTGTCGTGGAAGCCGCCAAAGAGCGACGGTGGAAATCCGGTAGTCGGCTATTTGGTGGAGAAACGACAGAAAGGCGTCGATTTATGGGAAAAGGTTGGAATGGGTGTTCCCACGACGGAGCGACTGGCGCACATAATCAATAGTGGTCTGGTGGAGAACCGTGAGTTCGAGTTCCGGGTTTCAGCTGTCAACGCCGCTGGTCCAGGCGAACCAAGCAAGGCAACGCAACCTGTGCTGATTCGAGACCCCGTGCTACCTGCTGGAGCACCTGGAGAGGTTAGTCAGTCAAATTTTATTATCGAATCAAAGGCAATAAAATAGATATAACAGCTTTGCCAACGCGCTTGCATTTTTTCTAGGTGACCGTCGAAAAAGTACGTCGCGACGGTGCCCAGCTTAGCTGGAGCAAGCCACGCAGCGACGGCGGCTCTAAGATTACAGGCTTCGTTGTGGAGAAGAAAGGCCCCAGCGGCGATTGGGTGCCAGTGAAGACGGTGCCTGCAAATGAGCGCGCCACCTTCGTTCCGCTCAACGAAGGCGAGGAAGCCCAGTTCCGCGTCCGCGCGGAGAACGAAGCGGGTCCCGGCGAGCCGACTAGGCCAAGTCGCAGCGTCAAGGCTGAGAACGAGCCGGAGGCACCGAAGCTGGACATGTCCGGGTTGAAGGATGTGACAATCAAGGCCGGACAAGACCTGCTAGTTAAGCTACCTTACCGTGGCTGTCCAAAGCCGACGGTGATACTGGAGCGCGATGGCAAGGATTACGAGATGACTGAGGACGGTGGCCGAATGGCAATCACAGAAAACGAGACCGCTGACCGTGGCGAGTTGACTCTCAGTGCCTCCAAGGCCACCGGAGCAAACAGTGGCGAATACAAGATTACCTTGAAGAATCTAGTCGGAAAGGACACCGGCACGATGCGGATCACGGTGCTTGACAAGCCTGGAACCTGCACTGGACCGCTCGAAGCTACTGACATCGAGGCAAACCAGGTGACGTTGAAGTGGGCCCCGCCAAAGTCAGACGGCGGTGAACCGGTTAGCAACTATGTTCTGGAAAAGCGGCCCAAGGGCAGCGAGGAGTGGCAGCCGGTGAACAGCTTCCTGGCTGGAACCAGCGCCACAGTAAAGGGCCTGGAAGAGGGAAAGCCATACGAATTTCGAGTGATGGCGGAGAACAGTCAGGGCCGCAGTGCGCCTCTGAATACTTCATCGCCGGTGACTCCGAAGCCGCCGTACAATCCCCCGTCGGCCTGCAGCCAACCGAACGTTGACGAAGTCACCGCGGACAGCGTAAGTCTTAGCTGGGCGCCACCGAAAGAGAATGGCGGCAGCCCGGTCACCGGATACCTGGTGGAGAAAAAAGCCAAGGGTGACACAGCCTGGAGCAAGGCTTCCGCAACGCCAGTTCAAGGCACGAGTTACACCGTAAAAAATCTGCCCGAAGGCAAGGAGTTCGAATTCCGAGTTACCCCCGTCAACAAAGCCGGCCCTGGAACTGCAAGCGAGCCGACTGCCAGAGTTCGCGTCCAGGCACCACTGACTGCTCCAAAGGTGCTTGCCGAATTCGCTACGAAGGAGGTGACAGCCAATGCCGGAGAAGAGTTTAAAATTCGAGTACCTTATCAAGGCTCTCCACCAGACTCAGTCGAGTGTCTGCGCAATGGCAATGAAGCAGTACCTGTGGAACGCTTTGAAGTGCGCCAGGAAGCCTCCGAGGTTTTGGTTGTCTGTCGCAAGGCGACCAAGGCAGACGAGGCTCGGTACAATGTCATCCTAAGTAACAAAGCCGGAAAAGACTCGGTGGACGTGAAGGTAAGCAGGACTGTAACTAGCATTTAATTGCCATTTTAAATGGATCTGTCACGTTAACTACGAGCATACATTCTATTTACGACTTCAATTCCAGGTAAATGTCGTTGATAAGCCGGCACCACCAGAAGGACCGCTTGAGGTAACAAAGGTTGGCGCCGATTCTTGCGCTCTGGCCTGGCGACCGCCAAAAGACGACGGCGGTGCCCCGATAGACAATTACGTAGTGGAGAAGCAAGACCCGCGCACCGGCGAGTGGTCTCCGGTGTCAAAGTTCGTGCGCAAGCCCGAGTACGAGGCCATGGGTCTGGAGACTGACAAGCCAGTCCGCTTCCGCGTCCGTGCTGAGAATCGCAACGGTCTGAGCGAACCACTGGAGCTGGAGACGCCTGTGACACCCAAACCGGCCTATCGCGCGGCCTCCGCACCCGAATCTGTTTCCGCCACCGATGCAGACGCTGATTCAGTGTCGCTGTCCTGGCGAAAACCGCGCGACGATGGTGGTAGCAAGATCACTGGTTACGTTGTTGAGTGCCGACCAGCTGGCGGGTCTGGCAAGTGGAAAAGAGTAGCTGAAGTTCCTGGTAGAGAGACCACGGCTAAAGCGACTGGTCTGGAGACCAATGCCAAATACGAGTTCCGCGTCACGGCCAAGAACGAAGCTGGACTGGGCGAGCCCAGCGAGGCCTCGCATGCCGTAGAGACAAAATCAAAGACGACAGCGCCTTCGGCGCCCGGCTCACCAATGGTCAATAAGACTGGCAAGAACTACGCCGAACTGGCTTGGACGAAGCCGATTAACGACGGTGGCTCCCGATTGACCGGCTATCGCGTTGAAAAGCGCAAAAAAGGTGCTGGCGACGGAGATTGGGAAACGGCTGCCACGGTGCCCGCCGTCTCCACAGAGGCAATCATTGACGGACTAACAGAGAACGACGAGCTAGAGTTTCGCGTTGCTGCTCTCAACGCCTGTGGTGCTAGCGAGTCGTCCCCGGCTTCATTGCCAGTAAAGATTCTCGACAAGACGTCGGGAACTGCGCCGGAGTTTCTCAGTCGCCTACAGCCGGCATCCGGCGCCGTCGGTGGAACGGCTGTCTTCTCTTGCCGCATCGATGGCAAGCCGCCGCCGGAGATTCGCTGGATGCGAGGCGGCGTCGAGATTCGGCCGTCTGCGCGAGCCCAGGTTACTTCCGATGGAGAGACAGCTACGCTGACGCTGACAGATCTGACAGAGGCGGACGCTGGCGAAATCGAATGTCAATTGGTCAGCAAGGCCGGCCGCGAGTCAGCTTCGGCTCGCCTGACGGTGATGCGAGCGCCGCGTGTGGATCGCAGCCTGCCTGATCAGACCGCACCGCTGGGCGAATCGCTAAAACTGAAGATTCCCTACACTGGGGACGGGCCGCTGCGTCTGACGCTGCGCCATTCCGGCAAAGACGTCAGCGCAAGCGACCGCGTCAGGCTGCAAGAATTTGACGACTATGTGACGGTTGGACTGCGGGACCTGGTGGCCGAGGATTCTGGCGAGTATCGCCTTGAGCTGGCCAACGATAGCGGCTCAGCGCAGGTGACGTTCAAGCTGAAGGTCAAATGTCCGCCAGGCGCGCCCACGGGGCCTTTACAGGCTAGCGAAGTGACAAAGAGTTCCTGCAAACTGACCTGGAAGCCGCCGCGCGAGGACGGAGGCTCCAAGGTGACGCACTACGTGGTGGATCGACGCGAAACTGGAAAGGACAACTGGCTTACTGTGGCTTCCTTCTGTAAGGTAAGCGTTCTCTTGATATGTAAAATAAAGAAGAGCTTCAGAGTAAAATTAGCCCAATAATATTTAATTCGATTTTTTTACGGTACTTTATTGTGTGACACTGTTTAGACAAATTTAAATATTAACCAAGTGACAATTAAACTTATAGTCCATTCTTCAGTCCGAGGACAATTACTTTGTACATTATAAAGGAAATTCCTGCGCCAAGGATTATGGGAACAATGAACACGCCAGCGTTCAGGGTGGCCTGCTGATATGCGATCACACTCTGCCGCAGGTTCTCCTTGTGAATCTGTTCAGCAGACAGGGTGGTTGATTTCAGTATCGTTACTAATGTTGTAGCCTCTGTCGTAGGTGTAGATTCAGCTGTGGTTGATAGAAGAGTTGAGGGTTCGGTTGTCACTACTGTTTCAGATGTCGCTGGTAAAGCAGGTGCTGTTGATGGTTCAGGTGTTGTTGGAGCAGGCGCCGTTGATGGTTCAGGTGTTGTTGGAGCAGGTGCCGTTGATGGTTCAGGTGTTGTTGGAGCAGGCGCCGTTGAGTCAGGTTGCCAGGTGTTGTTGGAGCAGGCGCCGTTGATTCAGGTGTTGTTGGAGCAGGCGCCGTTGATGGTTCAGGTGTTGTTGGAGCAGGCGCCGTTGATGGTTCAGGTGTTGTTGGAGCAGGCGCCGTTGATGGTTCAGGTGTTGTTGGAGCAGGCGCCGTTGATGGTTCAGGTGTTGTTGGAGCAGGCGCCGTTGATGGTTCAGGTGTTGTTGGAGCAGGCGCCGTTGATGGTTCAGGTGTTGTTGGAGCAGGCGCCGTTGATGGTTCAGGTGTTGTTGGAGCAGGCGCCGTTGATGGTTCAGGTGTTGTTGGAGCAGGCGCCGTTGATGGTTCAGGTGTTGTTGGAGCAGGCGCCGTTGATGGTTCAGGTGTTGTTGGAGCAGGCGCCGTTGATGGTTCAGGTGTTGTTGGAGCAGGCGCCGTTGATGGTTCAGGTGTTGTTGGAGCAGGCGCCGTTGATGGTTCAGGTGTTGTTGGAGCAGGCGCCGTTGATGGTTCAGGTGTTGTTGGAGCAGGCGCCGTTGATGGTTCAGGTGTTGTTGGAGCAGGCGCCGTTGATGGTTCAGGTGTTGTTGGAGCAGGCGCCGTTGATGGTTCAGGTGTTGTTGGAGCAGGCGCCGTTGATGGTTCAGGTGTTGTTGGAGCAGGCGCCGTTGATGGTTCAGGTGTTGTTGGAGCAGGTGTCGTTGATGGTTCAGGTGTTGTTGGAGCAGCCGCCGTTGATGGTTCAGGTGTTGTTGGAGCAGGTGTCGTTGATGGTTCAGGTGTTGTTGGAGCAGGTGTTATAGATGTTGTTGGTTCATCTGTGATTGGCATTGCAGTCGATGCAGATGACTCGGATGCATTTGATGACGATGTTGTCGGTACAGTAAATCCAGCGGTGCAGTGAAACTGGGCTATAACTGCAACAGAAGCGACTAGCGCTGCCCAGGTCACGGCGAACTCTCTCCTACTCGTGAGCTGAGAGAACATTTTCTTGCTTTGACAATTTTCTACAAATTATCGCTAACTACAACCAATTCAAAGCCTTTCTTGAGTAAATCAATAGCTTCAAAAATGTCTTTCTTGGAAAATTTATGTATTTTTTTAATTTTCACGTGATCGTATCCCATCCTAATTATGCATTTCATTTACACTCAGACGGGGGACGTTACTCCGTTGCCAGGAAAAATTCTCATAATCTCTCTCCAACCCCATAGCGTCCCTGCCCCACCCTGCCCTGCCCGCAGGACACCGCTGCTGAGCTGCAGGGACTGGTCGAAGGCTCGGAGTACAGCTTCCGCGTGTCGGCTGTGAACGAGAACGGCTCTAGCCAGCCAATTGAGACGGCTAACTCTGTGTTAGCCAAAATGCCTTTCGGTGAGTTGCCTACCTGCCTGCCTGCCTGCCTACCAGCATAATCCTGCCTAACTGGGGATAACCGAGGGGGCCAGCCATGGACGCCTCTGTAGATAGATATCTGGATCAGTAACTAAAACTGCAACTAGACCAGGAGGAAGACTCAAAATGGACAATATGAGAGGTTTTAGTTGCAAAACACATTATCGAGATTTTCCGTGTTTAGTACACTATATTGACAACGTCTCGCAAACAGGCCTTCCAAATATGAAGTTGAGCAATTAATGTGCTTGGTCCGAGGTTGAGTCATAATTTTAAAAATTAATTTACTACCGGTATATTACTGGTATATTACCGGTATATTACTACCGGTAGATTTGACCAACAATCGATTGAAAATCAAACAAAACAGATGCCTGCAGTTTGTGTTTAGCAAGACTATGCATATCCTGAATTTATATACTAGAAATTGCCTACTGAACAGTAGCTAGTAAAGAAAATAATATGAAGCCAATCTTTCATTGTGGGCATCTGATAGTTATAGAAATTTGAATACGAGTGCGTTCAACTAGTGGGATTCTAACTCTGTTAGTTCTACGAGCGTACGACCAGCTGATGAAGAGTAGTGACTTACTACTTTTGGACGCCCACAGAGACAGTTTTAGATTGAACATGATGGGTCTTCTCACTCCGCAGACAAGCCAAAGTCACCCGGAAAGCCTACAGAAGTCTTAGATTGAACATGATGATGTGTCTTCTCACTCCGCAGACAAGCCAAAGTCACCCGGTGAGCCCACAGCCGAAGAGGTCGGCGCCGACTTCGTGTCGCTTACTTGGCAGCGCCCAGTCTCAGACGGCGGCGGCCGCATCACCGGATATCACGTTGAGAAACGCGAGGCGGGCAGTGATACCTGGGCTCGGGTGAACTTTGCGCCGATTCCGAACACCACCTTTAACATACCCGGCCTAGTGGAAGGTAAGGACTATGAATTCCGCGTGTTCGCCGAGAACGAGGCTGGCTTGAGCGAGCCGTCAGGCGCATCGCGCAAGGTGCCGGTCCGCGATCCGAACTCGGCGACCCTGCCGGAGTTCACCGCGCAGCTGAAGCGGCTGCAAGTCAACGAAGGCAAGCGGGCCGAATTCGAGGTGCAGGTGACCGGAACACCGCCGCTAGACGTCACATGGTTCAAAGGTGTTCGCGAACTGGCACCGGGAGGACGATTGGACATGGGCAAGGATGGAGACAGGTGAGAGATTGCCGAGTAATTTGGAGCAGTCCTTTCCTTTCCTTGAAATGGGCGTGTCAGTCCTCCTCTAGACAGAGTAGCTCAGCGTTAACACGTCCGACTCTAGTGCCGATGTCCCTGGGTTTTATACTGAATAATTTTGGGATTGGTACAAGGTAATTAGCCTTGGAGCTTGAGGTAAGATTCAAGCCCATGAGGGCTACCTCCAAGGCACAGAGTGTGTACGGGCACATGCCTGACGAACTTCTGGGCTTGCGCACGCATTTTTCTGCGTGTGCGTGCTCAGGGATCAGCGGAATGGGCTTGACTGCTTGCCTCTCACCGGCCGAGGGTCGACTGTAGCCCTGATGTGTGGCAGTGACCAAAGCCCGCCTGTGACTTCCTACCTTTGCTGTAGGTCAGACGGGGTAAATGTGTTCCGACGTGTTTTAACTTTATTTGAACTCACCGCTGGCGCAGGTACTACCTGACAATCAACAACTGCTCCGCCGAGGACGCAGACGAGTACAGCGTCCGCGTCTCCAACAAGGCTGGGTCTCGAAGCAGCCGCTCGGACCTCGTTATCCGCTTGGAGCCGCGCATCAAAGTCCCGCCCCGATTTGAGAAGCCCACCGTGATGGACAAAGGCGACAGTTTGACCATCAAGCTGCCGTTCTCGGCCTGTCCGAAGCCAACGTCCACTTGGAAGTTAAACGGTTCGGATCTGAAGATTGGCGGTCGCAAGCTGGAAGCCGAGCAGAAAGAGCGCCACTGTGTGCTGACGGTGAACGACCTCAGCCGGGAGGACTCGGGAGTCTACTGCTTAACGCTGGAGAATGACCTCGGCGCCACGTCAGCCAGTGTGGAGCTTCGCGTCAACGACAGGCCGGAGCCGCCGCGTGGTCTGCACCTGGAGTCAGCGACCGAGACTAGCTTGGTGTTTACCTGGCAGCCGCCTCCGGCTGACGCCGACGGCGCTCCCGCCTACATCAGCGGCTACGACATTGAGAAACGAGAGTTGCCCGACGGCCAGTGGGTCCGCTGCTGCCAGAGCCGCTTCACCCAGGCCTCAGTTGAAAGCTCCCTGATGCGCGGCCGGCAATACGAGTTCCGCGTCGTCGCCGAGAACCTTCACGGCCGGAGCGACCCGTCGGAGCCGTCTGGACCGCACCAGCTGGCCGAGGAGGCGGTGAAGCCGCGCCGGGCCGGGGCACAGCAAGCTGGGCTGCCCGCCGAAGGCAGCCTGCCGAAGCCGGACAACTACGACAAGTTCTACACAAATATGTGGGACAAGCAGAAGCGGCCTCTGCCAGCCACCATTAAGTCGCACTCGGTGTTTGACGACTACGAAATTCTGGAACGGCTGGGCAGCGGCGCGTTCGGAGTTGTGCACCGCTGCAAGGAGCTCAGCACTGGCCAGTACTTTGTCGCCAAGTTCATTCAGACTCCTACGGCCATCGAGAAACAGACGGTAAGGCAGGAGGTGGCGGTGATGAACGCCCTGCACCATTCGAAGCTGATCAACTTGCACGACGTCTACGAGAGCGTCCAGGAGACGGTGCTGATTGTGGAGTTTCTGTCCGGAGGCGACCTGTTCGACCGCGTGGCCGACGACTCGTACAAAATGACGGAGGCCGAGGTGATAAAGTACATCCGGCAGGTGTGTGAGGGCTTATTGTACATGCACGAGCAGGGCTATGTGCACCTGGACATCAAGCCGGAGAACATTATCTGCGAGACGTCAAAGTCGACGAACATCAAGCTGGTGGACTTTGGCTTGACAACTAGGCTGGACCCGAACGAGCCGGTCAAGGTTACCATGGCAACGGCTGAGTTTGCCGCGCCGGAGATTGCTGAACACGAGCCGGTTGGGTTCTACACGGACATGTGGGCAGTCGGAGTCCTAGCCTACGTGCTGTGAGTGTATAAAATTGTTATAAACCAAAAATTGCTATCCAAGCGATGCCAAACTCGCATGACAGACAGAAAAATGTCCGACTGTAAAGCACTCGGGTTCGAGTGCGTGGTTCGTGCACGAAAATTTGCCTTTTTGACTTGTCATGACCTTCTCAACAATTAAGGCCAACATATCCTCTAAGGTACAGTTTTGCACTGCCAACGATTACAAAATCACAAGCCGGTAAACACCGTGGGACCGTATGCTTGAGTACAACAACAACGATGACAACAACAGCCACAACAAAGCAAAATACGAGTAAAACTTGATTTTAGCGTTCATAAAACAGAAATATGAAGATGCATTGAAATCCTACGGTACAGGTAAACATACTTGCACCATCGAACTTTATAAGGTTCCTTTGTTTTGGGAGATTACTACTTCGAGTAATAAGAAGTCCCTGCCGCATTCTCAATCCACGTTACCCGCATTTTCTCCCATCAGGCTCAGCGGTCTGTCGCCATTCCTTGGCAACGACAGCTACGAGACCCTCGCCAACGTCCGCCGCTGCGAGTGGGAGTTCCAGCGCGACGCCTTTAGTTCGGTGTCAGACGATGCGAAGGACTTCATCAAGAATCTGCTGGTCAGGCGGGGCGAGAAACGTCTGACGGTGCACGAGGCCCTGGAGCACCCCTGGCTGCTGGAGGGCCGCAGTCTTGATGGCCTCGACAAGCGAATCGCGGCCAGCAAGTTCGAGAAACTGCGGCAGAGGGCGCAGGATTTGCACGTGAGCGCATGGCATGGGGTCAACAAGTGCAGTCTCCGAGGGGGGGAAGGTTCACTGTAGGAACTCACTTCACTGCAGCGACTTCCTCAGTTTTTTTGACTTGTCTATAGATTCTGAACCCCAATAATCTCACCAAATCAATCTCACCCAATCAATCTCACCCAATCAATCTCACCCAATCAATCTCACCCAATCAGTCTCGCCCAATCAATCTCACCCAATCAATCTCACCCAACCAATCTCACCCGATCAATCTCACCAATCAATTTAACCCAATAAATCTCACCCAAGAAGTCTCACCCAATCAATCTCACCCAATCAATTTGACCCAATCAATCTCACCCAATCAATTTGACCCAATCAATCTCACTCGATCAATCTCACCAATCAGTCTCACCCAATTAATCTCACCCAATCAATTTGACCCAATCAATCTCACCCAATCAATTTGACCCAATCAATCTCACCCAATCAATTTGACCCAATCAATCTCACCCAATCAATTTGACCCAATCAATCTCACTCGATCAATCTCACCAATCAGTCTCACCCAATTAATCTCACCCAATCAATTTGACCCAATCAATCTCACCCAATCAATTTGACCCAATCAATCTCACCCAATCAATTTGACCCAATCAATCTCACTCGATCAATCTCACCAATCAGTCTCACCCAATTAATCTCACCCAATCAATCGCACCTAATCAATATCACCCAATCAATCTCACCCAATCAATCTCACCCAACACCGCACTTCAGCCCAACTGGTTTGGCATTCTGGGCATCGCTCGCCTGGCTGACTTTGGCTCGCTCAGGCGGCTGCAGATGAAGCAGTTCGAAGTGTACGAGACGAGCTGGGGTGAGTGAAGAGTTTATTGCAAACGAAAGGAATCATCTTATGACAGTACCTGGGTGTATGGCGATAGCTGTGGCTATGAAGCAGGCAAGGATTACGGGAAAATTTAATGTAATCCCTAAAAATAAAATATAGACAAGGCAGTACAGACACCACAGGATAGATATGATAAGATAGACATTGTTTACAGAATAGATTCTGAGAAGGATAGATATTGAAGGATGGACATGACAGGATTAGATGTGATAGGATAAACATGACAGGATTAGATGTGATAGGATAAACATGACAGGATTAGATGTGACAGGATAGACATGACAGGATGGACATGACAGGATTAGATGTGACAGGATAGACATGACAGGATGGACATGACAGGATTAGATGTGACAGTATAGACATAACATGATTAGCTGTGACAGGATAGACATGACATGATTAGATGTGACAGTATAGACATAACATGATTAGCTGTGATAGGATAAACATGACAGGATTAGATGTGACAGGATAGACATGACAGGATAAACATGACAGGATTAAATGTGACAGGATAGACATGACAGGATGGACATGACAGGATTAGATGTGACAGTATAGACATAACATGATTAGCTGTGACAGGATAGACATGACATGATTAGATGTGATGGGATAGACATGACATGATTAGATGTGATAGGATAGACATGACATGATTAGATGTGATAGGATAGACATGACAGGATTAGATATGATAGGATAGACATGACATGATTAGATGTGATGGGTTAGACATGACAGGATAGAAATGACAATCATAGCAGCCCCACAAACTTCCCCCAGACCGCAAGGAGGCAGCTCCTCGATTTGTTCTCCGCTCTCGCAACGCCTACTGCGCTGAGGGTCAGACCGCACTGTTCGAGTGCAAGGTGCTGTCGATCTCGCCGCCTCTGGTCAACTGGCTGCGCAACGGCGAGACGCTGATGCAGTCAGTGAAGTTCATGCAGCGCTACTCTGGCAACGATTTTTCTCTGAAGATCAACCGAGTGAAGCTGGAAGACGGTGGCGAGTATCAGGTGAAGGCGGAAAACTCGTTCGGACGGAAGGAGGCCGTCATTAAACTGCAGGTAGGTGTTTGAGTTCAGTTCGTGATCAACTACGATCTGGGTTGGTTTTTCAGAACACGGTTGATCCGATGTGCACAACTTTGGTCATATAATGCCTCACGCTACATAGTTTTAGTCATACGCAAATAACCTCGCAGGTGGAAGCTGGGCTCCATCGCGAGATCTCTGAGACATCGGAAGCTGCCGTTCCACGACGTCGCAAGTCGCCGTCGCCGCCACCGGAGCTGTGGTCGGAGCCCGACAGGCCAGCCCGGATTACCTTCCCGCTGCGCAATCGCTTCATCCAGGAGGCCGGATTCGTCAAGCTCAGCTGCACCGTGGACGGCAAGCCGCTGCCTAGCATCTCCTGGTTCAAGGACGGCAAGGAGCTCTCGGCCAAATCCAAGGAGTACAACATCCAGTTCGCCTCCGGCGTGGCTAGCCTGGAGATTTTCTCCGCCGGTCTAGAGGACGCTGGGCGCTACACTGTCCAGGTTGAGAACGGGCGCGGTCAGGACGAGACGCAGTGCAAGCTGGACGTCTGCGAGGGCCGCTGGAAGTCGGCGAACAAGTCGTCGAAGGTTCGCTTCAAGGAGACGACTAGTGTGGACCGGAGCGGCACCGCTGCCTCTTCATCCAGCTACAAGAGCTCCATCAAGCAGCAGCGGTCGTCGACGGTTGTCAACGGTAGCTCGTCCAGCATTTCGACTAGCATTCGGGAGGAGAGCCGGACTGAAGTAACCACCAGCAGCAGTCGCGGCAGAGCTAAGAAAGAATCACCGCCGGCTGAGGTACCGCCGCCGAAACCAAAGGAGCCAACACCGCCGCCGCCACCTCCCCCACCGCCGCCGCCGCCAGCTTTGAAGTTCTCGAAGCATCCCGCCTCTGTGTCTGTAGCTGATGCCGATCCCTTCGAGCTGGTGGCAATGGTGGCTCCGGGCAGCCAGAAGCTTGCGGGAAAGTGGACGGTCAATGGTCGACCTGTGTCGGACGAGGTCGAGGTTGTCGCCGACGCTGCAGCCGGTCGATTTGCGTTGAAAGCGGCAGAGGCACTGTACCCTGACGATGGTGGAGTGTACCGACTGGAGGTGACGGGCGGCGAAGCTCTGCTGGTCACCCAGTGCAGCGTCCGGGTGGCGCCGCCGCCAGCCGAGGAGGAGCCAGGCCTGCCGCCACCGCCGCCGGTGATCATCGCCGAGTTCCCGACCTCGGCCACCGCTGAAGAGGGCACCTCAGTAAGCGTCACCGCCAAAGCTAACTCTGTCGAGGCTACAGGTAAATAGGCTGCTTAGCGCGTCTATTTGGGCAACATTCAATCATTTTTACTCTGACCGTAGACTGCTTTGACCATGGATTACTCTGACCATAGACTGATTTGACCATGGATTACTCTGACCATAGACTGATTTGACCATGGATTACTCTGACCATAGACTGATTTGACCATGGATTACTCTGACCATAGACTGTTTTGACCATGGATTACTCTGACCATAGACTGATTTGACCATGGATTACTCTGACCATAGACTGATTTGACCATGGATTACTCTGACCATAGACTGTTTTGACCATGGATTACTCTGACCATAGACTGATTTGACCATGGATTACTCTGACCATAGACTGATTTGACCATGGATTACTCTGACCATAGACTGCTCTGAACATAGACTGCTCTGAACATAGACTGCTCTGACCATAGACTGCTCTGACCATAGATTACTCTGACCATAGACTGCTCTGACCATAGACTGCTCTGAACATAGACTGCTCTGACCATATACTGCTCTGACTATAGACTGCTCTGACCATAGACTGCTCTGACCATAGACTGCTCTGACCATAGACTGCTCTGACCATAGATTACTCTGACCATAGACTGCTCTGACCATAGACTGCTCTGACCATAGACTGCTCTGACCATAGACTGCTCTGACCATAGACTGCTCTGACCATAGACTGCTCTGACCATAGATTACTCTGACCATAGACTGCTCTGACCATAGACTGCTCTGACCATAGACTCCTCTGACCATAGACTGCTCTGACCATAGACTGCTCTGACCATAGACTGCTCTGACCATAGACTGCTCTGACCATAGACTGCTCTGACCTTAGACTGCTCTGACCATAGACTGCTCTGACCATAGACCACCCTGATACGAGCGTAATAGACATACAATGCTCCATTCCACCCTCACTCTGCAGCCACCTGGAGCAAGGACGGCACGCCTTTGACTGACAGTGATCGCTTTCAGATGGTTGCAAACGGCGGTCAGTTCACTTTGAGCATCCCGGTAGCGCTGAGCACTGACAGCGGCTGCTACCAGCTAGTTGCTGAGCTCAACGGTGCCAAAGAAACCGCCGCTTTTGCGTTGCAGGTCTGCGAACTTTAATTTAGTTCTCTGTTTGCATTGACCAGCGAATTCAGTAGCTTTCGAATCAAATACGTTCAACTTAATCGAAACCAGCGCATTCTTCACGATGCTTTCCTGTTTCCAGATCCTTCCGGGCGAGGACGTCAACCAGAAGGATCTCCAGAGCATCCTGGATCAGCACTCTGAGTGAACAGACTTGAACTGGACATCAATCTGATCTTCTGATCATTAGTAACTCTTTTTATAAACAGCAACGCAGCCTTTTAGAGCACTTTCATTAAGCATGGCAAAGCTGTTGCTGAAGAACTTCTCCAGTTGCCATCACGGTAACTGCCCCGCTCGCACGACTTAATTCGAGACCCCCTTGCCTTCTTATCTAGTTTTTTCGAGGCTTGCTGCCATACTGCTCGACTCCATTTACTACTGCTCATCGATAGACCATCGGTTCGCCTTAGCGCTAATATGGCTTTGGTGGCAATCACTGACCGCTTCACCTGGCTGTAGTCCGCCGCACTTTTCCCTCGCGTCAGCCGTACGTCTCTCTATCTATTTTTAAGCCCATTTTCGCCGCCTAGTAATAAAAAATCGGCACGCAAACATAGCCGTCGATTTTTTTAAACAAAATCGCTTTAAACCAATTTCGCTATATCGCTTTTTTGAGACTTTATTAAACTTTCTGAATTGTAGTTTTCGATAAAGTCCTGCGGCCATTTCTCCTGATTCTCCCCTAGTCATTCTAGCGATTCGAAAATTATTTAACCAGTAATTTTGCCTGCTCGCACAGTCTTCATTCGCTCCCTCACAGCTTTGCTAATGCAACGCCGCCATTCGCAAATTATGCTTAAAATATTTATATCGTATTAGTTCTGCTCGAAATTTTCTATAAACTCTGATCTACTGAGCATGCTTCCGCAGTATTTTATAACCTGGCCCTAAATTATATATGAGCTATGAGCTAATATAGTCATACTACAAAGATTCTTAATCCGTTCGTCTGTACGAGTTCCACTAGTTTGAATATTTGTGCAGCATTTAGGTTTGCTGAATAATTTGTACTGAAAAGCCTGTCGAAAAAACAGCTAAAGAGTGGGTCTTCAACTTCGAGTAAATATTTTGAATGAATCACAGAGCGTCTTAAACTCGGTTGCTTGTCAAATACTGTATATAATGGCCTAATTTCGTTTAACTATGCATTAAGAAGATAGACACTAATCATTTAAAGCATTTCTACCCTACCAATATGCATGCGATGCTGGTTGAAGTACGAGTAGAGGTTGGTTGAACAAGGTGCAAAATTACTATGTGCATTTAGAGTAAGCTTGGGACGAGAAAATCCGTTTACATGAATTTGCAGAACGAGATAGGGAGAGCGGTGATGCTGCTTAGTTTCGAACTTTTTTCCGTGTCTCCAGTTGAATTTTTCTAAAGCCGTTACGATTGTGTTACGGGATCGTCGTATCAACAGAATATAACAAAATCGTCCAATAAGTGCTTAAAATATAGAATTCCTGTCTTGTAAATGCATTTTCAAGCGAAATTCGGCCTTAAATAAATTAGGATGCAAAACTCGTGTAACTCAGAGTAGCCCTGACTCGTCCTCTCGCTCGGTAAGACGTCATTTGTAGCAGCAATGCTCCCTGCTACCGGCGCCAGCCACAATGACTGCCAGCAGGGAGGCGATGACGCACAGACTGGCGGCTACGCAACCCGACAGCGCGGCCAGCCACCAAACCTCATCCGGGTTGCTCTTCAGCTTCGAAGATTCCGTCAGTGCTGCATCGTCAGGCGCTGATGTTGTTGTTGCTGAAGTCTGTTCAACTGACTTCTGGCGGTGTTGCTGCTGATGAAGCTGATTCGGATGCTGAACAGCCGAGCACAGCGCGCCAGCTTGGTACTGCTGGCAGTCAGCGAATTCAACCGCATCTTCTGCGCGATTTTCAGCGAGTACAGTCGAGCTTCGCACCGTCAGACACTCGTTGCGCGACTGCAATGGAGCTTCTTCTGGAAGACTGAGCTCACTTTGAGCTGAGGAGAAATGGACCATGGAGACTGGACTGGAGAAGTTCCTGCATGGATGTTTAACAAGTAGTTACAGTCAGAAACGGCATTTCAAAGAGACTTTCTGTGTGTCGAAAGAAAATTACAAAGCCTGTAGACTATTCTATTGACTCTCACGAGCTATCTGACGTCCTGACAAACTCTTGTCGATATAACCTGACGCTTGTTAAAAAATCGGGAATAATAGGAACTAATAAATTATATTTTGGCAAATTTTCCAGACTTGCGCCACATAAAATATTCCGGCACCGTTTTCACTTGAAATTACGAGCGTAACACGCAAGATAAATGAGCTGAGAGAGAGTGTCTTTGCTCAGGGCCTCAGAACACTAGAGTTCTCCTTACATGGTAGATTGTTGCTTCAGCCTCTGCAAAATTTTCTGCTTCCATAGGCAGCTGCATCGTCGGCGACTTCGCCTGCCGTCGATCCAGACGCTTCGCTCGACGACTCCCTCCCCAGTTAGACGCGCTCTGGCGGCCGCGAGTCCACCTGGAGAGGCAGCCACCGGCGCCAGTGACATTCCAGCAGCGGAGCAGCGGTCCGCCGCCTCCTGCCAGGTCATGGCGCCCAGGATGAGCTCAAACTGCCAAAGCCAGCCAGTTTCGGTCACTTTGTCATGATGGCCACGAATGCCGGAAGTGATTAGGAACAGGATAACTACAGATGTAGCCGATGACATGACGTTTGCACCAACGATCAGTGACGGCTCAGTTCTAAACTCTCGGTTAGCGAATCATTGAGGCAGTTCGCTTTCTTAGAGTGATTGATTAGCACTTAACTCTACAGTTTTTCTCCTCGGTAACCAATAAGAAATGTCTGAAAATCTGCATAGAAATTGAGACTGGTTTCTTCGTTAGGCTGTTAGATTCAGGCTCTTTAAGTCGAAATCAGGCTCCTAGAGCGTCAACAGAAAAAGGCGTCGAAAGTAGTGGTGAAGAAGAAGAGTCGAAATATGCGCGCGAACGAAGGCGACAGAGGGACTGGATTGGGTTGGATGGGAATTAGGAAAGATTGAGTTGATTGAGATTGGCCTGCGAATTGCCTCACCCCATCACTGTATTCGGCTTAGGCAAGCCGGCTGACTAATATTGTGAGATGATGAGGCCCTGCTGGGAGGCTGGCTAAGCCAACTGAGTCCCGTACGCAATCTCTGGGGACTTTTGCGACATTGCGAATTGATTTTCGTCCCGCCAGGCAGCCAGTCGGTGACAGGCAGATTCCCTGAGATCGAGTTTTTCTATCATCCCTAGCGCCGGCATACATGACCTGTGGCTCAGCTGTAGAAAGCAGAGGCACCTATTTCTTGTCAACAATTCCTTGGATAAAGAAAACTTTGCTCGCTGAGAAAGACGGATGCAAGTGTACGTTTGCCGAACGCAGACGCTTCAGGCTGTATATTTTTTTAATACACATATGTGGCACTCAAATATGCAATCTCCTGTTGCCTCTATGTTGGATCTGTTTGTGCAAAATACGTATTCATGTTCAATTGTAGCCTAAATTAGTTTACAAACCGGAATCACGAAAACAATGGTCTAAACAAAAATGTAGAATTAAGTTTGTTTCATTCAAACAAAAGTTTCTAAGCATCCCGGATGCGGTCGTACCAAGAGCTACTTGCTACTACTACTACTCCCTACTACTACTTGCAAGGGAGATCCGTTAGAAGTTGCTTACTGGTGGGTGGCGAATTTTCAATGTTGCAGAGTATATGCATAAATTTTAGCCGTGTTCCTTTCTACAAACGTTTTTTTATGAGTTTCAAAGTAAAATCCCAGAAGACTGCAGGCGTAAAAGTGTTTACGCCTGTTTGTACAGGCGTAGAAGTGTTTGTACAGGCGTAGAAGTGTTTGTACAGGCGTAGAAGTGTTTGTACAGGCGTAGAACTGTTTGTACAGGCGTAGAAGTGTTTGTACAGGCGTAGAACTGTTTGTACAGGCGTAGAAGTGTTTGTGCAGGCTTAGAAGTGTTTGTGCAGAAGACATTGTAACTTGGCTTAGTTATTATCGCGTTGTCAAGCGAATTTTGGCTCAACTTGAACTTGAAGCTTCTCAGCAACAACTTTTATCAACGAAACTTTTAATACCTGGTCTAAAATTATACATACCCTGTATTAGCAGACTAATAGATAGGTACTAGGCTCATCATACTTGATCTCATTTTATATTTGTGCGCAATTCAACAGTTGGAATAGTGGCGAAGCGTGATGGTTTTCCGGCCATTGTTCAAGTCAACTAAAACTCAGTCACACTTGCAGAGGTTGCCTACTGTTAGTACTATGTAAGATAAAGCTTACATAGCTTACTGTTCCTCGGTTCGGATAGCTGAATAAAAGCCTATGGGTAAGTTTGTCCGGATGCAACCGCAGAAGGTGTGTCCAGATACAACCACAGAAAGTGTGTCCAGATACAACCACAGGTGTGTCCAGATACAACCACAGAAAGTGTGTCCAGATACAACCACAGGTGTGTCCGGATACAACCACAGGTGTGTTCGGATACAACCACAGGTGTGTCCGGATACAACCACAGGTGTGTTCGGATACAACCACAGGTGTGTCCGGATACAACCACAGGTGTGTCCGGATACAACCACAGGCGTGTCCGGATACAACCACAGGTGTGTCCGGATGCAATACAGACAAGCCTACATGTTAGGCCCAGGCAATGCCTCAGTATCTGAGGTACCAGTGCTACATCAGTGAGACCGAGGTAGCTGATATATTAATCTATGAGCAGGAGCAGCTAATTAATGACTGGACTAAGCCTAAGAGAGCCGCATTTTGGTTCTGATATATTACCCTATTCTATCGCTGTCTCTCCCTTCTCTCCGCTTTTGCATTTTACCGGCTATTGATCATGCCGAGCGGATGAGAGTAGAGGAGCAGCCGCAGTCCTGTGCTATCTGAATGCGGCATTAGCTATGCAGTGCAAAGCCAAATTAAGTTTTATGGCTGCGCGCGTGGCTGTTGGGGTAGCTTAATTAAATATTTTAGGGACCTGTTATAATACGAGCTACATCAAAGGCGGCGTTTTTTACTATATTGCCTTGAACTCGAACTCTGGAGACAGGGATGTTCAAGTATTCATTGGGCCTGCACGCCTGGGAGAAGGGTCTACATTGGTGGAGTGCTGCACGCCTGGGAGAAGTGTCTACATTGGTGGAGTGCTGCACGCCTGAGAGAAGTGTCTACATTGGTGGAGTGCTGCACGCCTGAGAGAAGTGTCTACATTGGTGGAGTGCTGCACGCCTGAGAGAAGTGTCTACATTGGTGGAGTGCTGCACGCCTGGGAGAAGTGTCTACATTGGTGGAGTGCTGCACGCCTGGTAGAAGTGTCTACATTGGTGGAGTGCTGCACGCCTGAGAGAAGTGTCTACATTGGTGGAGTGCTGCACGCCTGGGAGAAGGGTCTACATTGGTGGAGTGCTGCACGCCTGAGAGAAGTATCTACATTGGTGGAGTGCTGCACGCCTGAGAGAAGTGTCTACATTGGTGGAGTGCTGCACGCCTGGTAGAAGTGTCTACATTGGTGGAGTGCTGCACGCCTGAGAGAAGTGTCTACATTGGTGGAGGGCTGCACGCCTGAGAGAAGTGTCTACATTGGTGGAGTGCTGCACGCCTGGGAGAAGGGTCTACATTGGTGGAGTGCTGCACGCCTGGGAGAAGTGTCTACATTGGTGGAGTGCTGCACGCCTGGTAGAAGTGTCTACATTGGTGGAGTGCTGCACGCCTGAGAGAAGGGTCTACATTGGTGGAGTGCTGCACGCCTGAGAGAAGGGTCTACATTGGTGGAGGGCTGCACGCCTGGGAGAAGGGTCTACATTGGTGGAGTGCTGCACGCCTGAGAGAAGTATCTACATTGGTGGAGTGCTGCACGCCTGAGAGAAGTGTCTACATTGGTGGAGTGCTGCACGCCTGGGAGAAGTGTCTACATTGGTGGAGTGCTGCACGCCTGAGAGAAGGGTCTACATTGGTGGAGGGCTGCACGCCTGGGAGAAGTGTCTACATTGGTGGAGTGCTGCACGCCTGAGAGAAGTGTCTACATTGGTGGAGTGCTGCACGCCTGGGAGAAGGGTCTATTGGACGATGACGTCAATGATATGCAGCATAAATTTCAAATTTCCGTCGAAATTAAACGAGAGTTCTTCCTCATCGCATACAGAATTTAGCTAATTAATTCTTAACCAAGTGCTTCGGTCCCTTCGGGAAGGTTCATTCTTTATCAAACCGCTTCCCATTAAGCGGAAGACAGAAATTGACTTTCGCGAGGCCGGGTTATTTTCTTTCAGTCTCTCGAGGCTGCAGCAGCAGCAGCGGAAAGTAGCAACGAGATCGAAAAAGGAAATTAAAAAACCAGTCAGTCCTGGAGCATCGCTGTTATCAAAAGGTATCCGTTTTTTGCTAATTTTTCTGGATTGCATTTTCCCGTTTGCAGCAGCTGGGCAGCTCGCGTGTCGCGTCTCCCAGATTATAATAAAATGCGCAGCCACCTCCCTGCTGCTCTGCATCCGGCAGATTAGAATAGAGAGGCCAGAGACTTGACTGCCGGAGGCTGGACTAAGCTCAGATTTCCCAGGTTCATCCGGTAGGGATCTAGCAGGACTTCTATCCTTCTCAGGGTTGCCTCTCTTAGGGAGTCACTTCTTAGCCACGAAACGCGCTGGTTCTATTATTTGGCAGCTCAGTTAGGCATGAAAACGGAGATCTTAATGGAACAATTGCTTCCAGCTTGCCAGTTGAACTGGAAACTGAGCAGGATCCAAATAAAATTGTCAATTTCTTTATATTTTTAACTCAATGGTCAAAAGAACCAAGATCGGATGATATCAGATGAAAATGGAAAAAGAACAAAATGAACATCCTAAAGTCCCAAAGCCCAAGGAGAGCCCTAAAACACTCCCGTACTTTTACCTTACATTTCTTTACGGTAAAAGTGCCAACTGAACTAATAGTTTCTTTCTACCTTCCAGCCCTAGAGCTTGCCAACTACCCAATCTCTACTCTCTACCCTTCCCGTCAATTTGAGGAGCTTCGGGCAAACCAACCCACCTCCTCAAAGCGGCCGTAACCCAGTGGTCCAACGCGGCGCTCTGATGTGCCAGCGGCCCAGGCTCGATTCCAAGTGCAGTCACATTAATTTGGAGCTAAATTGGAATCTCGGCTTGGCTCTGCTCGTGCAATTAACACCCTTGATGGCCAACCCCCAAGGCACAGTGAAGTGTATATGCCTAACTGTGTGAGTGTGTGCCTGTGCGTATGACTGCGTACGTATCCGCGCGCTTGTGTGCCTGCTTAGGGGAGTCAATGGAATGGGCAGCAATGCCTCTCGCCGGTTGCGTGACAATGTCGCTTAAAGTGCGCCAGGGTGCACACAGCCCCCCTTGCCCCTAATAAAACACCAACTCCAGCCTCCTAGTTACAATAGCAAAGGCAGGACAATAATCAATCTACATAAAGCCAATGGCACCGTCAATTTCTGTCGGCTCCGAAAGCGGTGTCAGCGAAATTTTCCTATGCGGTGGTGGCTGTTGTTGTTCCTGTTGCTGCTGAAAGTTCCCCAGAGACCAGTCAGTCGCCAGCGACACTGTCGGGACTCCGAAGCAGGTGCAGCGATTCTTAAACCCACCTCCGACCTGCTGTTGATCTGATTGGTCCTCCTCGTCCGAGCTCGACTCACGGCTGTCGGACTCAACGTAGGTCAGGGGGTTTCGGTTGACCAGAGCGCCGCAACCGTAGCAGAACTGCTGCTGCCGGCCCCGCTGCTGTCCAGCCTCCTCCTCCTCAGTTCGCTCGGCAGCTTCATCGAATTCCTGCATTGTCTGTAAAGGAGGGGCAGAGTCAGGCAATCAACAGTAAACTCGTCTCACTCTGTCGCGCCAAAAGTGACCTCTGGCGATTCACATCCCTGACGGCAGCCCCCAAGGCGCAGAAAGTGTACATGCCTGCCGATTTGAATGTCGAGGCCGCTGTACACCCTCAGCGGAACGGGCAGGACTCACCTGTTGAGTACTGAAACTCCGCTCGCCAGGCAGCAGACGAATCCGACAGCTGCTGGTTAAAGTTTCTCCATCCTCAGATTCCATTCGATCCGCATCATCATCGTCCTCAGAGTCGATGGCGCTGTCCCGCCTGCGGCGCCAGAGCCCAAGGCCCAGCAGGAGGCAGAGCACGAAGCAGACGCCGGCTAAAAGGCCGATCAGGGCCGCGTGATGTCGACGAGGCGATGGAGACTGCGGCCACAGAAGCTGGTGGAGCAGCCTCGATGAGTTCGTTGATGCTTCTATCATTGGCATTGGTGGGATGCTCGGAGCTGTGAGCAGCAGCTGATGCCAGGAAATTTATGCCCCAATTTGCAAACTGTGTGAGCCAATCAGAGGCAGCAAAAATTGTCCTGGGATAATACTGATGCCGAGCTTATATGTTTCGATTTGAACGAACTGCATACTCGAGTGAGAGGGCAAACAATCAAGAAAAAATCTTGAAAGACAAGAAGCCGCTTCTGCCGATGTCATGCGTCCAATCTACTTGATTGGCTACCCCGCACTACGGAGCGGATTTCACTTCCCAGGACAACTCAGTCGCTACGATGCAATCAATTTTCGTTTTCGCTTCTGGGACAGCATCCGATATTTGTCTAATCTTTTTAATCCAATGAAAAGCGACAGTCTGCAGGATATTCTGAGATAATTGGACTTTTCTAACTTTATTTTTCTGTCATCCATCCATCCATATATCTGTCTATCTATCTATCTATCTATCTATCTATCTATCTATCTATCTATCTATCTATCTATCTATCTATCTATCTATCTATCTATCTATCTATCTATCTATCTATCTATCTATCTATCTATCTATCTATCTATCTATCTATCTATCTATCTATCTATCTATCTATCTATCTATTAATCTATCTATCTATCTATCTATCTATCTATCTATCTATCTATCTATCTATCTATCTATCTATCTATCTATCTATCTATCTATCTATCTATCTATCTATCTATCTATCTATCTATCTATCTATCTATCTATCTATCTATCTATCTATCTATCTATCTATCTATCTATCTATCTATCTATCTATCTATCTATCTATCTATCTATCTATCTATCTATCTATCTATCTATCTATCTATCTATCTATCTATCTATCTATCTATCTATCTATCTATCTATCTATCTGTCTATCTATCTATCTATCTATCTATCTATCTATCCATCTATCTATCCACAAAGCTATACAAAATAAGTTTTACTTAATCTGCTAGCTTTGCCAAGTCGAGTTAATCTTGCAAAGAAGGCCAGGAAACACGAACTCATCTCACAGCGCATTGATAAGCTGCTCAAGAAACGCTGAGGTGAAGCACAATACAGCCCACATCCGCTTTTGCGGGGAGGGGCACTTGAGATTCTCAGATACTGCCGACCGTATCAGGTTAGCTCAGTCGTCTACTCAGCAATCCTCAGCTAAAGTTGTGTTACAAAGTTCTACCAGAGTTTTTACTTGCAAGTTTGTACTTTGTGAATAAAATAGGCTGCTACTGGAGTGATTAAATATTGGGCATAAATAAGGATACGTGGAGTATAACAAGCATAATACAACATTACTTTTAACCAGGATCAAACAACACTTGAAAGAGTGTCGAACCGGTTATGGGGATGAAGCTGGAACACGCAATGGCACTGTGGTGTGAGCTGGTGGAGTAGGGTGTGAGCTGGTGGAGTAGGGTGTGAGCTGGTGCAGTAGGGTGTGAGCTGGTGGAGTAGGGTGTGAGCTGGTGCAGTAGGGTGTGAGCTGGTGGAGTAGGGTGTGAGCTGGTGGAGTGTGGTGTGAGCTGGTGCAGTAGGGTGTGAGCTGGTGCAGTAGGGTGTGAGCTGGTGGAGTAGGGTGTGAGCTGGTGGAGTAGGGTGTGAGCTGGTGCAGTAGGGTGTGAGCTGGTGGAGTAGGGTGTGAGCTGGTGGAGTGTGGTGTGAGCTGGTGGAGTAGGGTGTGAGCTGGTGCAGTAGGGTGTGAGCTGGTGGAGTAGGGTGTGAGCTGGTGGAGTAGGGTGTGAGCTGGGTCACCGAAACCCGTTCGTAAAGCACGCCAATTGCAGGAATAAAGTCTGATCAATAGTCAATCTACATAAAATTTTAGTCAACCGATCAAAAACCGTTTGAGCAGTTTCAAAAGTCGAGCGCTTCCATTGGATCCGCGGTGACCTGAGGTCCAGCGGCGGTGGCGGCGCCGTCCTGCAAGTTTGGCACGGGAGTGCCGCGCCACTCTTTGGGCGCGTTCTGACTCAGCGCGCTTTGCACCTCGCCAGTGTTGGAGTTGATGAGGTAGCGGCCCTTTGGCTTCGGGTTGGGCGCCGGTTCGAGCTGGCGCGGGTGCTTGGCCGCGTTCAGCTGCAGAATCTGGCGCTCCCTGACTGGCACCACTTTTGGGGGCGCTGGTGGAGAGACAGTGGTTGAGCTGTCACACCTGTTTTATTACTGTCACACCTGTTTTTATTACTGTCACACCTGTTTTATTGCTGTCACACCTGTTTTATTACTGTCACACCTGTTTTATTACTGTCACACCTGTCTTATTACTGTCACACCCGTCCTATTACTGACACACATGTCCTACTACGGGCACAGTTGTTCAATATCTCTCACGTCTGTCTCAGGAGTTGTCTTACAAATATAGAATCAAAACTTTTCCACTCACTCGGCGCGCTGGCCGCGGGCGCAGTTTCGGCGCCAGCTCCGGCGCAGGCGGCCGCGGCGGCCGTGAAGATGCCATAGACGGCGGCAGCCAGGAGCGCCGCAGCGGCCAGAGCGGCCAGAGTGAGCAGCAGGATGCCCCACCAGGTAGTGTACCATGGGGCGGCGGCAGCCTGCGGGTAGGGCTCCACCTTCACGATGCTGTACGAGGCCAAACGGCTGCCTTTGAGGACGTCGGTTGGTCGGCCTTCGCTATTGAACCGCCAGAAGGCGAGCAGGTCGTTTAGAGGCACGAACTGCTTGTCGACTGACACGAAGCTGGCGTTGTCCGTCTGGCGATTGGCCAAGGCGTAGAAATAGCCGACCAGGTTGCCACCGTGCTGGTGGTGCTTCCACTGGCCGACACGGCTGTCCGGGTATTTGCCCGCCAGGGTTTCCGCTGCGGAAGTTGAAATGCCATTGAATCTGCCTCACAACTGCCATTAAACCTGCCTCTCAACTGCCATTGAATCTGCCTCACTAATTCCATTGAATCTGCCTCTCTACTGCCATTGAATCTGCCTCTCTACTGCCATTGAATCTGCCTCACTAATTCCATTGAATCTGCCTCTCTACTGCCATTGAATCTGCCTCTCTACTGCCATTGAATCTGCCTCACTAATTCCATTGAATCTGCCTCACTACTGCCATTGAATGTGCCTCTCTACTGCCAATGAATCTGCCTCTCTACTGCCATTGAATCTGCCTCTCTACTGCCAATGAATCTGCCTCTCTACTGCCATTGAATCTGCCTCTCTACTGCCATTGAATCTGCCTCAATTTTTTCCATTGAATCTGCCTCTCTACTGCCATTGAATCTGCCTCACTACTGCCATTGAATCTGCCTCACTACTGCCATTGAATCTGCCTCTCTACTGCCATTGAATCTGCCTCTCTACTGCCAATGAATCTGCCTCTCTACTGCCATTGAATCTGCCTCACTACTGCCATTGAATGTGCCTCTCTACTGCCAATGAATCTGCCTCTCTACTGCCATTGAATCTGCCTCTCTACTGCCATTGAATCTGCCTCAATTATTCCATTGAATCTGCCTCTCTACTGCCATTGAATCTGCCTCACTACTGCCATTGAATCTGCCTCACTACTGCCATTGAATCTGCCTCACTACTGCCATTGAATCTGCCTCTCTACTGCCATTGAATCTGCCTCTCTACTGCCATTGAATCTGCCTCTCACTGCCATTGAATCTGCCTCTCTACTGCCAATGAATCTGCCTCACTACTGCCATTGAATCTGCCTCTCTACTGCCATTGAATCTGCCTCACTAATTCCATTGA